>JAHWFP010179304.1:0-15193 GCA_023313725.1 Lithobius niger | reverse complement strand
GACTTTGGAAAAAGTGTTATAACCCGAACTTGTAGTCCAAGGCCGTCAATAGACGGCGACATGGCAGGTTTGGTAAGTGGCACTATCTGTTCGAAGACGTTGGAAAAGTGTCCCAACCCGAATTTGAAGGCGAATCCCTTCAACAGATGGCACTACAGTGTAAGTCTAGGAGAAGAATTCAGAAAACGCCATAGTTTCCGAACTAAAGGCATATTTTAGTAGAAGTGGTAACTAATTTTTTTCTGAACAAGGAGAACGTGAAGAAGCTAGATATAAACGTTACCAAATTTTCTTGTCAATTTTAAGACCGGAAATGAGCCGCCATCTTGGAAAAAATGGCACCAGAGAGATTTTCTAATATTGTTTATATCTTGACCTCTACCAATCCGTTTTTCTTTCATCAAATAAAAGCATTTGAAACGTACTATACTTCATTACATATAACACATTCGATATTTTTAACAGATTTAATTTGAAGTTAAAAAACATGCATTCGCTCATCGTTAAATTTAGCTGTAAAAGAAAATAAAGTTCTAACGCTTACACCAATCGTTTTAATGCCTATGTAAGTTCTTGTAGTACAGAGAATTACCTTTAATTTGGTATATAGAACATCTATTTCGGCCCCATAGAAGTGGAGTTAATGAATACGCTAGTAAATGGGTAACATGCGCAATTTCATAAAATTAACATAGTGTATAGTTGGTAAAGGAAAAAAATGGTCTGATGTTTCGTTTTCGGGAAACTACCAAATTTTCTCCAGTTATATCCTACAGTGGTGGTATCTTACTTCCATTTAAAAATGAAGTGGCAATGTCATAGCAGTCAAAATGTGTCACGATTTTCGATTAGAATGTACTCACTCAAGCGTTCTACTTAACTCAAATGGCTATAGTTAGACTTTTCTGAAAAGTCGAGATGGCTTCTTTCCACCAAGGCTAATAAAATTTATTTACCTTTCATATAGGTCATATTACGCCCATTTGAAGGTGAAGTGATACTGTCGTAACTGTCGCGATTTTCGTCTTGAATATACTCGTGCAATCGTCCTAGTTAACTTAAATAGCTATACTTAGACTTTCCTGAAAAGTGACGATGCCTTCTTTCCACCAAGGCTAATTAAATTTATTTATCACTCATAATGGTCATTCTATTCTGATTTAAAGGTGAAGTGTTAATGTCATAGCATTCGAAATTCATAGTGATTTTCGAATTAAATGTACACTTTCAAACTTCCTAATTTTCATAACTACGATATTTTATGAAGGACGGGTCAGAAATATTGACCTTTAATGCAGCCCACCATTCACTCGGTAATTACTAATGTACGGAGGTGAATGGGGGTAGGAATTTTCAAATTCAACCACTCAGTACGCCCCTTAATTAAGTTAATGATGTAATTAGACTTAATTGGATAATATGTATGCATTCCTTCCAACATGGATAACACAAATTATTAAACTTTATTTGTATAAAGTTTGAATGCATAATTTGTACACATATTCAAATAATAAAACAAACCATACATGGACCACACATGTCTTGCCTGTCAGCCGAATTCCATTTAAAATGCAGGATGTTATGATTACAGCTGTTAAATGATATGTTAAACACCAAAACGAATGGGATAATAAGAATCAGCATGTTGAAATATCTAAAACCACTATTTATTTTCATTAGTAAACAAAGAATCATTAAAAACAAAATAGGAGAATGGCCATAACGCGACTCATATTTAAGATGCCCCATAAATACACCAAGTTATTTAAATAGGAGAAGACTGAAGATGTACTTAAAAAATTGGGAGTTACGCACTGAAATTATAACATGTATAGTTAAACCACAATTTTAGAGCATAGGGTAGATTTTTACGTTAAGTATGCATTGAAACTTTCTTGTAGCAAATTTTCTGCTTAACATTGTGCCTAACCATGTTAATTATTTGTTTGGTTAAGACGTTACCAATAAAAAAAAATTTTTTTTGGGGGGGGGGGGGAGTGGGATTCAGCGTGTTTCTTCGTATTATTCCGTATGCAATATAATAACTTATAACTGTTGTGTATTTTTGGTCGATTTCCGGAGGCGAGCAATCCGTCCCTTTTATGTCCCTTATCTATTCTTTATGAAAAAATACCGTGTTACACATATGTTTGCGTAAGCATTACTTTACTTCCATGGGACCGAAATAGATGTTCTATATACCAAATTAAAGGTAACACTCTGTGCTACAAGATTTACATAGGCATTAAAACTATTTGTTTAAGCATTAGATGTTATTTTACGTTTATTACGTTTAAAGTGTAGGAAGAGCAAATGCTTTTTTGTCTTTAAGTTAAAATTTGTTAGTAAACCATCAAAAATATCGAAATAATTATTCTATAATGAAAGGTAGTACGTTTCATATCCTTTTATGTGGTGTAATGAAAAAGATAAACGGATTAGTAGAAGCCGAGATATTAAAAATATTGGAAAACCTCTAATTATTGGATTTTACTCCAAGATGACGCTCATTACCGGCTTTAAAATTGCGAAGAAAATTTGGTAACGTTTATATCTTGCTTCTTCACATGCTCCTTGTTCAGACAAAAAATAGTTACCGCTTCTACTAAAAATTGCTTCTACTCGTCGCATTTTCTGATTTTACTCCTAGACTAATATGTAGTTAGTCGAAAGTTCTACGGAGCCATCATTGTTATGAATGTTGCTGTTTTACTGGGGTGCTGTACGTAAAATATTGTTATAGTATAAATCCTTCAAGACAAGCCTATAGGGCCTATAGGGCCTATAGGGCTTCGGGCAGATGACCAGGAGTGGTTAACGCTCGTTAAACCCTTTGAACCCTTCAAGACAACACAGTGGAATACAATAACGTTCCTATATATTATTACAGCATTCGGCCAACATTTCTATGGCACACCAAACCTAATATTGCTCCACAGTAAATACCCAATATAGAAATTGATGGATTTAATAAAATTTTAACCGCAATAGTTGGCTAATTGGTAATTTTTACGGTACGTACTCTATCTTGCCACACGTTAGTGTGTTGCAACCAAGTCGACGATTTTAATTGTTACCAGAGCTTAATATTATTGTTGTCAGATACTTTATTGTTATAAATGTCTTAGAAAACAAAGAAACAAACAATGTCTTAGGTCTGCGGCCTTGCAGTGCTGGAAACATCGGTTCTCGTCAGATCACCGAAGTTAAGCAGCATTGGGCTGGATTGATAATTGGGTGGGTGACCGCCTGGGAATCTGGCTGTTGCAGACATAGGGCCTTAGGGCTTCGGGCAGATGACCAGGAGTGGTTAACGCTCGTTAAACCCTTTAACCCTTTGTTTTCTTAAAGGGTTTAAGCAAAGTGTCGAAGCACAGTGTCTAATATCCTGAAGCACAGGGCCTTAGGGCTTCGGGCAGATGACCAGGAGTGGTTAACGCTCGTTAAACCCTTTAAACCCTTTAGAAAACAAAGTACCAGGAGTGGTTAACGCTCGTTAAACCCTTTTTTGAAAACAAAGTAATTTATGATGCATTAGTTGAATTAGAAACACGCTAGTGTGACGCGCCAAGTTAGGTAACAATCATCACCACAAACATCATATCAATTCAATTGTCGAGGTTGTAAACCTTTGTAGAGCGACGCCATAGCCTCAGTGTCTAATATCCTGAAGCACAGTTGGTCACATTTCAGGTACTCGGATAAAAATAATGATGCGGTACAAAAGCTTAAAGTGTGTTGTAATCGAGAGCAATGACCCGCTGACAAAAATTAACTCGTGTAGGAATGCCAGGTAAGCTGCTTTCAATGCCAAATTTGACCCTCAATAACGTTGCAAATGTGTAACTAGCTACTAGCTAATTCTAGTCCGCTAATCCCAATGTTAATTTCCATAGGATGATTATTCATCGACACCGAGATAACGGGAAGGCTTCCAGATGAAATTGGAAGAATGGCTGCAGTATGATACGAACTGCGTACCTTTTATGATTTGCAGCCTAGAGATGTAACGAGGATAGCGTGGGATGGCACGTACGTACGAAAATATTGTTATAACAGTTGTTAGTATTGTCGGCATCGTCTCTTATTGGACGGCCAAAACTCGAGAATATTGACGTGCGTGCCTAGACACACACTAGTGTAGCACGATAAAAATAACCAACGTTGGCAAACAAATTGTATTCACCTCCAATTCACGAAAAATAATCTAACTGTAAAAACAAAGCAAAATAACAAAGTTAAAAACTGGTGAACATGACACCAATTTGAGAGTTATTCGGCCCTTCAAAGGAGTGATATCAACACACCAAAACTAACGAAATAAAAGAAATTACAACAAATTTGAAACCAAACCAAAAACCTATAAAGAGGTGACTAAGCTGAGAATGGTTCGGCCTCTATGCAAAATGTAGTAGCAAAGTGTGGAAAACCAATTTCTTGTTAACGTGCCACTTTATTACACATCTACACGGTAGTGAAGTTGAGTCTAATAAACAATTAAAAAAAAACGACTGATATCATATTAAAAACCAAAACTGGTAAAAGGGGCCGCCAAGTTCTGAATGGTTCGGCCCATCAACGGATTGATATCAACACGCCAAAACATTCGCCAACTTAATCGCACCTAATAATATTTTGGACGTTAAATGAAAACTTGAACATTGCTACCGAAAGTTGCAGTGTTTTAGTCATCGTGGCTGAGCTGTGAGAGAGCTCAGCCTGGTTGCTGGAGGTTTGCGGATCTGGTCGAACCCCTGGAAAGGGGACCTTGGCAAAGTCCCTGCCAGGACTGCCGGCCAGGGTGGCGTGAGAGGCTACCATGCTCCTTCAGCAGCTATGGGATGTATTCTGGCTATTCTGGACAATCTTTCGGCCCCGACGATGATCGGAGGTTTCCCGGGTCGAATCCCCGGGCTGGCACCTCCCTTTATCAGATTTCTTCTTCTCTAAAAAAAATCTGGTAATGTTCAAAATTGAGCCTTGCTTCGGCTGACATGAGGCTCGTCAAAATTTAAAAAATTTAATTAAAAAAAAAATTAACCTTTGAACTATTAATCGGTTCGATTAACATGGCGAATTTTTTTGGTGTATTGATGTCAATCCTTTGAAGGGCCGAACCATTCGGAACTTGGTGGTCCTTTTTACCAGATTTGGTTTTTGATATGATACGATTTAAGATACGGAATTGAAATTTATGGTAAAATTAACAAAACAGTACTATCCAAACTACAAAAAAACTTTCTTTTCAAAACAAAATTATAAAAACTCTTAAAACCCACGTAGAAAAAACAGTTGCTTTAGAATAAGAACAATATCTTAAACAGTATGAGAAAAACGAGTTATGTAACGCTTTTGAAACATTATGTTGGTTTAAAGGACAAGTATGAAAAAAAATTAAAAGGACTTCCAAATTTCTGAAAATAAAACTGAAAGTATCACTTTGAAAAAACCTACAAGGTAAAATGGGACTGATCCCTTACATTAACATGACTTTGAACAATTGGCCAGAAAAATTAAAAATATCAATCAACTTAATAAATTAAAATTGAAGCTAAAAAATCATTATGTAAACAATAAATAATGTAATATACATTGCTCCAGAACGCAACTGTAAAGAAATAGTGGAATTGGGGTGTGGAAATTCTTGCATCTGCTTCTTGTTTTTTTTTATATCTCTTGTAAATGTTGTATGATTGTTGTTGATTTAGAGACTCGTGCTCTCGTAGACTTGATTAAATAAAAAAAAAAACATTTTGAAAAGGTGGATAACTTATATCTCTTATCGTCGTGGGGCAGATAATTAAGGTGACTAGGATTCGTGCTCTCTAAAAGCAAAAACAAAACAACAAAATGGTGGCTTAAAAGATCCTGGGTTTACCGCTTGATTTCTCAAGTTAAATAGTTACTCCCGCAATCTGTAACAAACTTAACTAAAATACTCAGCTGTTAGCTGTGTCTTTTAACTGTAACAAAAGTTAAGCTGATTTCAGCCTACTGGGGAAATATCCTCATGCGTTAAATATCCTTGCAAATCATTGGAATCGGCTGTGTAGACTCCAGTAACGAAGAAAATTAACCTTATCTTTAAAGTATGGAAAAACTGGATAACGAAAAAGTTAACTCAATGACTTTAATTTGTGTTACTGGCTATTGTTTTACTAGCTGCATAACTAACCAATTCGACGGCTCCCATATTAATTTCTCAAAAGGTTTAAACACTCCTGTATAGCTCACTAGGGAAAGTTGCCAAATGTAAATTTCGATCCAGAGGTAGAGCGTCCAATGGGGAAGTGCTTTTTTTTCTGAAATGGAGGTTGCAGCTGGAAGTACATGGCCCGGAAGTAACGCGTAAGTGAAAAATTATTGTGTAAATATTGTTTGTATTGTCATCCAACAGTAGATAATAAGGACAGTAGATGATTACATGCTTAAGTGTTATACGCTTATCGTTTCAGTGAAATAACAGAATACATTCTTGTCACTAAGAGGCATGCAGCTGTCCTTATGTAAGCTTCACCATGAAATTTCATGTTAAACGTCAACCTTTAAAACCTTATAGGTGCCTGCAGAGTCAACATATTACAACGAAAATCTTTATTTGGGGTCGTATCATAACTACTTCACTGCATTAAACATTTAATAACAAGAGTAGAACCATTTGGCCTCCACAGCATCGCCATTTCTTGTTTTTGTTGTTCTTGTTGTTTTGACTCTGCCTAATCTAACCAACCTACCAAACCATTGAACGTATCAAGTTCTAGAGTTTAAAATGTAGGTATGAACAAGGCCCAGGACATTTTAAAGGAGATTTTGATGTGACTACTATATTCTTGTTGTTGTTTTTCTTCTTGTTTGAGAAATTCACTCCCACCTAGTGATCGAACCAGTAAACCGATTTTCAATTTTTATAATAGCTTAAAATGTAGACATTAACAAGGACCAGGCCCTTTTGAAGGCTATTTTAATGCGAATATAATATTCGTGTTGATGTTATTCTGGTTGGGGAAATATTGCTTTCAGCCAGATATCGAACGAATGAACCGATTTTCAAGTTTTAGAGCTAAAAACAAAGGTATGAACAAGGCTCAGGGCATTTTGAATGCTGTTTTAATGTGATTACAATAGTCTTGTTTGGAAAGTGTTGTTCTTACCTAGAGATCGAACTAGTGAACCAGTGAACAGTATTAAAGCAATCATGGTCATCGTGGCTGACCAGAGAGAGAGTTCAGCATTGTTGGTGGAGGTTTGCGGATCTGATTGAACCCATGAAAAGAGTACCTTGGCAAAGTCACCACCATGACTGCCGCCCGGGGCAGCGTGAGAGGACACCATTCTCCTTTAGCGGCTATAGTAGTTATTCTGGCAAATTCTGGACAATTTTTTCAGCCCCTATAATGATCGGAGGTTTCCCGGTTCAAATTCCCCTCTCTTTCCGGTTCAAATTCCTCTCTTTACCAGATATTTCTTCTTTTAAAAAAAATTGGTAATGTTCAAAATTGAGCCTTTTCTGCCACACGAGCATTAAATTGCTTTGGCTGACTTAAGGCTTCAAAAAATAATTTTAAGAAAATATAAAATGAAATAAAAACACACATACTCTTATAATAGTTAAACAATGCAGTCTTTTCTGGTAGATAAGGCACCACAAGGCATCAAGGACACGCAATTTAATTTTCGGAAAACTTACATGTTTCCCTTGGTCACAACCCATTAAAAAGCACAATAAAAATGAAGAGCTGTCTACAGCTTGGCGTTCATGTAGTCGGCTCTCCGAAAATTAAATTGTGTGTTCTTTGATGCATTGTGGTGCCTTGTCTACCCGGAGACATCTATATTGTTTATCATCCCCACTGCCACAAAATAACGTGGACTTTTTCTTATAATAGTTGTGTGGTGATTACAATATTCTTGCTGTTTTTATTTTTGTTGTTGGAACAAGAAAAAAATACCAGATATTAGATGTAAAAAACTCTTAAGCGTTAATATACGTATGTGAGACGTAAAAAAAACTATGAGCCAAAAGAACAGACAAAAGAAAAAGCCACGTAAGTCATCAGCTATAGACTAACACATGTAAAAGAAACTAGCTTTTTGGGGAGGATGCTGGAGATTCTTTTATACGTATTAGTGCGACGTTGTTGCACGTCTGTTGCGACGCTGTTACATGTCTTTTTATTGTATCTGTTCCATTACAGCATTTAGTTTTTTTACGGTTTATGTTCGTAATTTCAACCCCTAAAATTTGCAACTAATTGTAAGATGGTCTGGCTTCAAATTGCGTATCCTGAGCATTGGATCTAATCAAGTAGAAAAATGAATTTAAAAAAATGAATTATTAGGCCTTTAATAACCATGATGAAACAGTGGTAGTGCAAATTGTGTAACTTTGCTTCTCGCTACTTACTTTGGTTTCCACGTATAGGATATCACCCGCTTGTTGAGGGATGAGGTGAGACAATGATGGGGCTTGTAGCTTCGAGCCTTTGTTGCCTCTCATCACGAGAATGCCGGGTGATAATCTATTTATCTACCGATCTCACCATCTCACACCGTTCGGATAACGTTTTGGTTTTCGAGCTCATTCTACTCTCTTCTCAACAGCTTCTCCTCACTCATGGCAGCATGTCAGCAACCTTTCTCAACCTATCGGCCTCTCTTCTCCTCTCTCTCTCGTCTAATTTTACCTAATACTGTACCTCTCATCCATCGGGAAGGACACCTTACATTCTCCCTTCTTATCTTTCGTCCTCAATATCTAACACTTCCCCTTCACGATATACTTCTCCGACTCCTCCTAATGGTTATCAAGGTTCACATCCGAATAAAAGTCGTCCTCGAGTCTATCTACATTCCCCGTTTCAGAAGTGGGGAAGTGTCCGTGGCCGTACGTGAGCATACCACCCTCCAAAATTAACCGCTTGTTGTCTGATGTGGAGAGCAACGACTCGGTGACGACATTGGTAAAGAGCTGATGTGCCTTTGCTTCGGATGTAGTACACGTTCCCTTTTCTGCGAAAATGCCCTTCGAAGCAACACTTGTAATCCTCGTGTCTAGGATTTTCTTGACGAAGCTACTCTTTGCAACTGTTTGTTTGCTTAATGCACTACAGCAAGCAAAGTGAGTAGTACTTACATTTTTTTTTCATTAATGGTGTTTTTGGAGCATAGCTTCGCTATGACGACACTCCAATGTAATCTTAGACCACGCATCACGTGAAAACCACGAGGACTATCCAAACCAAACTTCGCATGCAGTAGCACGGGACTCTGGACAAGGTTTATCAAAAAAAATCCGGAATCAAACATGGGGTTGGTGAACCATCAGTGTGACAAAATGGACCAATACCAAGAGCCAAAATCCAAACAAAGAGACAGCGAAGGCATTTCTAATTGTTAAAGGCATCCGATTGTTAAAAGATTGATTGTTGATGATATTTGTATTTTTGTCATGTTTTTGTTATCCCAACGTGGCCGAAATTCAAATTGTGGAAAAAGTAATGGAAAGGTGCAGGGATAAAGAAAAACTAAAAAGTTAAAGGATGAGTATCCACATTCACGGAAAGAAAGATGCATCAATAACGTTTTCATGATACTCTCCAGCTAAGTAGATAGCTACCTCAGCAGCCTTTGCCAGGTGGAATGATGTTACTACTCTCAAGGCCGACTCTTTTTAGCGAAACATCCCAACTGCAAAGAAAGTGGAGCCCAGTCCATTAAATCGGCAGCGAAAATGACGACGGCCATTGTATACTTACTTTGTTACTTTGTAATTACTTTGTAATTTGTACTTTGTAATTTACTAAATTTACTTTGTAATTTACTAAACACGTCATACCAACAAAGTTACTTTAGTACGGGCGTAATTTCAATTAGACATTTATGAATATTAATGCTGAATTTCAGATACTTTCAGACGACTTAACTGAATAAAACATTTCGTGTTATGTGAACACATCAAAACAAATTACCAAATCTCATTAGAATCTTTTTAGCCATTCTGAAATTCTTTCATTCGTACGAATAATTTTTTCATTTGTACGAACGGACGGCAACAAAGACGTACGTAATGATCCTTATATGTGCTTCTCGCTTTTGGATATACTCTGTAGTTACTTGTGTAGTTACTTAGTACGGGGGTGAAATTCGCGTTGGTCTGAGGGAAGACGGCAAACGCCAAACTGATTTTAAAAAACCAAAAAACGCGGGAAGGGGCGCCAGTTTTTTTGTGTAATCGAGTAATAGTTTTGAATATTACCAATACAAAGCCTATTATGTATAGGACGATTGTTAACGTTTTGTGTTGTGTTGGCCAAGTGATCGGAATGATGCCAACATTGGCCCAATGACGGGAACATTACCAGCATTTGTCCGATGTATGCCAATCACATTTTAATAATTTTCAAATTTTACACTTTTTAGCCTGGCGTAAAAATGCCTGCAAACATTAGTAGGATGGTGCTTTGATGTTAACTACACAGGCTGCGTTTCATATTTCTGCATGTTGGTTGTTAACATAGAATCAATATTAATTTTTCACTTTTTAACTTAAATTTTATTTCCAAATAGAATTCCCCGACATAAATTACTCTGGTCAGCTGCCTCCACAAAATTACGCATCACAGGGCGTTACCTTTCCAGGATATTTTTTATGCCGGTGCAACTCAAGACAGCTCTGTCTAAATTAAATGACAGCTTGAAAAGATTGGTCGAATTTACACCAGTTCTGCTGGTTTCCACGAAATTACACATCACAGGTCATTACGTATCACAGACATTTTATATCACAGGAAATCCCAGAACATACTGTCTAAATTAACGGATAGCTTGCAGAGCTCAGCCAAACCAGTTATGTTGAGAGCAGAAGGTTGAGCGTCCTTATTCTGCTGAAAAGCATCACAGGTTTTGACTTTCTTTTCCTTCGTTGTGATTTACCAACTTTACCCAAATTTGAAAATTTAGGTTGACTTGTTTTGGTTGGCTTGCAAAAAGAATTAGTTCAATATTCCATGGCCGGTCCATGGTTTTCAATTAATTTGTATAGATCGCCCTTCAACCGGTTGAAACCATTAAGAAACGAAACTGATTTTCGTTACTGAAACTGAACGAAACTGAATGTTCTGGATACGGAATGTGGTGGGATGTGTAAATTCGTGGGAGCCAGGAAAACTGGCGTAAATTCGGCCTAGCACTGCAAGCTGCAGAGAATGCGATCCTACGTGCCCTAGTATGCAAACATGTCTGGGATACGTCATGCCCCGTAAGCATAGTGTCATGGGAACTAAAATGATTTGGGCAAGCTCTGCAAGCGTTTAAAAGTTGAATGAATTAAGGGAAAATAAAGTTTATGGTCAATGTAAAAATTCATAACAAAAAGAGCTGAGTAAAAGCGAAGTTAAGGTAAAAAGGGTCAAATTAAAGTTGACTTCTTTTAAACCGCCAATACTTTTTCCAAAGATACGTTTTGTTAGGTTAGATCAGTTGCTTACCCAAATTTTACCAGGCAGGGTCATGGGTAGGGGAGTTTTAATGGGGAACAATTTTTAACAGATTGGGATGCAAGAGTGCTGTCGCTTTTACTCAGCTCTTCTTGTTATGAATTATTACATTGACAATAAACTTTATTTTCCCTTAATTCATTCAACTTTTAAACGCTTGCAGAGCTTGCCCAAATCATTTTGGTCCCCACGATATTATGCTTACAGGGCATGACGTATCCCAGACATGTTTGCGTACTAGGGCACGTAGGATCGCATTCTCTGCAGTTTGCAGTGCTAGGCCGAATTTACGCTAGTTTTCTTGGCTCCCTCCAAGTTACACATCCCACCACAGTACGTTTCCAGAACATTTTATATCACAGGGCATCCCACAACACCACTATCTTAATTAATAGATTACTTACAAAATGGAATTTTTTTATTTCGTATATAAGTAAAGTTTCAGCGGTGTGCCTTCCTTCAAGGAGGCACACCTCACGATCGTACTTGCTCGCCACCAGGGCTATTTCCTTCTATAGTTAGCTAATCAGTAAGTCTGTATGCATACCCATTTTGGGGTGCTTATGGTAATGAATTAAAGGCTATGAAAATAGCCGCAGCCGTTGGGTGGACTCCGCCCCTGACATCATTAAACCCTATCTCTTTCATTTAACCCACGCATGGAAACACTATATTCCGATGGCGACGAGGGTGGAATATATTAATCACTCTGATTAATTAAATTGTGAAATATTCTTCGTTAAAACTCGTGTCCAACCCTACTGGAGACCCGGCTTCACTGAAGACCGGTTGGAGGTTTCCTGTAAGGTTTCAGATACTGCAGTGTTGCTGCACTGTTTACTCCTCATGAAACCTTACTGCTGTATTCAAATGTTTTTACCGTTTTTATTTTTCATACTATACATCAGCTAATGATTCGTGTATTCTACTTAGTTAAACGACTTCACTGGAAAATGTTTAAAAACTATTCGTCTCAGTAGGTTCAGAACTGCTCTACAGGTAATTCAAGGATAGTGCGAGTCCTTGCAAAACTTTGAAATGTCCTGGAAAGTAATAATGAAATTCCATGCATGGAAAAGCGCTTGAAAATCTTGAAAAATTATACCTGTATCATCAGTAAGGTCATGAACGGAAAGAAGACGACGTGACTGAATAACACTGAAAAAATTTGCAAGAAAATAGTCGAGTGTGTAGCCGTAAATTATTCTTCAATTGTTCGGGAATGAAAATTTTGGAAATATGGGCTGTGAATTAAATTGTGTGTACGTATGATGGTTGTATACAGAGTAAGATTTCACGTGGACTAAACAGTACAGCAACACTGTAGGTTCTGAAACCTTACAGAAAACTTTATTTCTGTCCCTTTGCTGTTTTGACTTGGGATCAGTTAAACCTTACTTTAAGCATCAAACGAGTTCGTTTTAGTTTACTAAGTCGTACTACAGTAACAGGTACAGATGAAAATATTACAATGTACCCTTATGTACTTTCACAGTCCTGTAAAAGTCGTGATAGCCGCCCAAAACCAAAACTGGTATAAAAAGCCGCCAAGTTTCCGAAAACGATCGCATTTGAAGGTTTTGATATCATTCAGCCAGGAAAAGACCGCCAAGGTTAATCCTATTAGCAAAGTTAATCTTACCGAATAATACTTTGGACGTTAAATGAAAACTTGAAGATTGCTATAACAAGTAGCAATCTTCTAGATTTCATTTAACTTTCGAACTATTAGTCGGTGCAATTAACTTGACTAATAGGATTAACCTTAAAGGCCTTTCCCTGGTTGAATGATATCACTAACTTCAAAGGCCGATCTTTTTTGGAAACTTGTCGGCTTTTTATACCAGTTTTAGTTTTGGGTGGATCTTCAGTCTACGTCTTGCAGCTGGCGTTTGCTGATTGCCATTGTTGCACAATAAGAATGTCTAAAGCAATGTAAAAAGATCAATATTGTTGTTTGTTCTTCAATTGTTCGGGCATGAAAATTTCGGAAATATGGGCTCTGGATTAAATTGTGTGTAAGTGTGTAATGGTCGTATACGGAGTAAGATTTCTCGAGTACTAAACAGTACAGCAACACTGTATTAGCTGAAACTAAACTCCTGAACCACTTGACCAATTACAAAACGCTTTATGGAAAACGCACATGTACGGAGCAATACCCGTAAAATGAGCTTAGAACCAGCTTTATCGTACAAAGAGTTTGATCTGTTCAGAGCCTAGCTGAAACATGTTGTGTAACAAGAAAAAGTCAATAATGAAATCACGATTTCAGCTCAAGTCCAGATCTCCGACGTAGCAAAACGGAAATTATTAAAAGTTCGGACACATGTTCACCAAGTCTAACAAAGATTTATACTAAATTTGAGTGGACTATGTAGAAAGACAGTAGATAAAGTAAGGATCGGAATTTCGGCTTTAACATGGTAGATTTTAAGCTCAATGCTTACAGTAGGCTTTACTAATATTCGTCTGTTAGTTAGTGAATAATACGAAATCGAAAGCAAAAGTCATTTACAGCGTCTACTACGTTATGATGTTGACGAAACCCGAAATCTAAACTGATACGAGACAATTACCATTTCACAGTGAAAATAAAACTTCATTTATCTGTACCCTGTACGCCAGCAAGCGGTTTTGTTGCAAATCACTATAAACGGTTAGCTTACTTACAGGATGCATTCCGACGGTTCCAAATAAAATAGAAGTTTGCGGATTTTTTTTCATCTGGAAAAAAAAACGGGTGATATGATGGTTGTAGTACATGAAGCAATCGTAACCAAGAACGTTGAAAGGTTCGATGTAAATTTGAGTTATTAACCACTGCTTACAAAGACCTGAAGGGACTGCCAGCAACTGGATACCCATAGGATAACCAAAGGCGTCAAATGAGTTCTGTCAACAATTAACGAGTGGCGCAGAGAAGTTGCTTGAAGGGGCTATTCGGCGTTGAGTTTCCGCGGTATGAATGGTGATGGGGTACTTCGGAATCGAGTAACAATCAAGAGATAAAAATAGAGAACCTTTGTTGGCTAACTGGGTTATTCGTCGTTGTGCGCTGACGGATGCTTTCGGAGCTTGAACAGTGATACGGTAAGATAATAAACGTGTAATTACAGGACGGAGAGCGAAATGGGTTCCATTACTGATAAATAAACATGTAAACAAATAAAATAAAAATAATGAAGACTACTACCATGACGGATGCTTGCGTGATGACGACGACTTCAAATGTTGAACAACGATGCGGTAAAATAAATTTAAAATAATCAAAATATGACAGACTGTTGTGTCAGCATGACTAGCATTAGGCTTCTGCGGGAGACAACTGCCTTCATTGGGTGGGATGAGAGCTCTCCACCAAATAAAAAATAATAATAAAAATATGACACATGATTGTGTCAGCACGGCTAGCAATAGGCCTCTCTGGGAGGCATCCTTCATCGGGCAGGGTAACAGCTATCCACCAAATTACGTAACATGTGTAGGAATAACAAATAAATACCACTCATATATTTGTTTAGTTATATTACTAATAAGTACAAACGAGTATGAAAACAAGCATTAATAATCATCAAATTTGCTTCATCGTGTGGCAACCTTCATCGAGTAGGGTGAGAGCTATCCACAAAATAATTTGTTTTCGTTTTTAAGCAGAATTGGTGTAGAATTTACAAGTGGTGGATGGCTGTAGTGTT
>JAHWFP010179297.1:0-13538 GCA_023313725.1 Lithobius niger | reverse complement strand
AAAATCCAAATAATCAATTTTTTTGATTTAATTCAATGATTTTTTTTGATCTTTTTGAATTTTTTGATTTAATCAATTTTTCCCCAAAACTTGAGTAAACATTATTTAAAAGTTGTGGGACACTGCATACACAAAAATAACTTGAAAATTATTTTAGTAGTAATAGGCTACAATTACATATTCAAAAAGCTCCAACAGTAGTATTATAAGAACATAGTACAAGCACAATATTGTTTCATAGGCCTACTCATAACATTTCCAACGGTAATTACAGCAACTTAGAAGGCTGTTGTTTCATGCTCAAGCTAGATTCAACAGTAAATTTAAACAGAACTTGGTACTAGTCGGCTATTGTATTTTGCTCAAAGTATCTGCTAGAGTTTCACGCTCAATGTAGCTTCAGTAATTATGGAAACTTTGTTGGCTTTCATATACTCAAAATATCTTCAACTTTTCTAGAATAATTGAGTCTTGTCATGTACTAATTGCTATCAGACAACGACAGTTTTGCTTAATTCCTGTAACTTTTGATTCATAGATTTAAACAAAAACACTAAATTGACAGCTTTGCCTAAGCCAAAACGATTTCGAAGTTTGCATTGCACCAGTCCAAATAATGAAAATACCCTTTCCACATGTGCAGTGGAGGAAGTTGCACTGTGTAACTGTTCTGCTACATCGATCACCTCCTGGTCCACTTTGTCCTACTGTGAAGCCCACCATTCGAGTGGCTAGCCGAACTGACAACGTTTTGGATGAACATATTGAGTGAATGGTTTGGCCTTATCTTTATATTTAATGAGCACTGGAACTATTATTTGGATAATTTTCATAGCCCAATTAATCGATCCCAGTGTCGTACCCTCTTTCGTAAGTCTTTATCCACAATAGATGAGTCATAACCTTAGCCAAATAGTGAGCTAGTGTTAGAGCTTGCTGCAAACGTTTTTGCTTATTTAGCTTATTTTGCATATTTCTTATACTTGTGCATTAATTTTTAAATGATTTAAATCAATGATTTTTGTTGAGGATTTAATCAATGATTTAATCATTGATTAAATCATTTTTTTTAATTAAATCATTGCCAACCCTGATGGGCCACTAATAGCAAGCAATAATAATGCAGTTTTTTGTGTAAACATTGTTGCACGCACAGCCATATTATTATGCTTTCTGAGGGGTTAAAACCCTTTAAACCTGGGTTAAGGATTTTCAGCAAAGTCTGGGTGTCCCACCTCACTCAGCCCTTCAGGGTCATATCAGCACTCCGCCGTGCATCTGGCAGGGCAGTTATATGAGGGAGTGACTTGATGTAGGGTACACTGAACCGGTTGCAGTTGCTGTTTACAACCATGCTCTCTAGGTAAATAGTTTGTATGGTTAGAACGGTTGTGTAATTTGTATGGTTTGAATGGCTGTTTTGGTTTCTACATTTTCTGCAGTGTGTGTAGTTATTAAACAGAGCACATGGCCGTGGGCTTTTAGGCTCTTAAATAAAACATTTAAACGATTAACTCGTTGTGGAGAACCAAAATGAATGGTCTTGGCTCTCACTGAAATCTTCAAGTTTTAAAACCACAGGGTGTGAAATCTTTAATTAAAATTGGGCGGCCGCCATGATATTGCATCTGCCTGCAACAATGCAAAATCAACTACCCACTGAAATGACACTAGCTAAATCTAGACACACGCTAGTGTGTTGCCATCAAATAATAAGACATGGTACAAAGCTTGGACAGAACATGAACATAAATACGCATTTCTAATGTTCCGTTTTTTCTCAAATAAAAATTGGGTGGACAGAAATACCGTACACATGATAGATCAAACCGTAGCAATTACAATAAAAAGGAAGCGAAAAAATTCAACAAATTAACTGAACAAAAAACGGCTTTGCCGTTTAGAAAAGAAAGCCTTTCTTTAGTTTAATTCCTGCAAGCCTCACGCCCCCAGACTATCAACAATGTTCATAAGGACATATTCCATGGGTTTCTGGTAAATACCAGGTGCACTTGCAAGTTCAAAAGAAAATTTTTGGTATCGAAAAACACCCTTACACATACTAATCATTAAAGGAACCTTTTCCTCTGGTTTAACTTGCTGAAAAGCGTCAGACAAGTCAATTATCGAAAAGGTATCGCAGCCAACAAGTTTACTAAACAAATCTTCTGCAAGGGGTACGGGATGATACTCTATATCCAATTGTGGAAAACTGCGCCTGAATAATCTGCTACTATTTTAACTAACCTGTTCGGCTTGAACACAACCAGAACTGGCATTACCCTGGCACAACAATTCACAGGTTTTAGAACACCCTCCGAAACCACTCGGCCAATTTCTGCCTCAACTGTTCCCCTAACAGCTAGAGATACCGGTTGGGCTTTACAGTATTGTGGTACTGCGTCAGGTTTTATTTTAATCTTGGATTTGAAATCCTTAAAAGTCCCTAAACCAGGCGAACTAGCTCAGGGAACTTTGCAAATACCTGCACATCTGCAACAAAATTAATTTCTTTTAAGTTCTCTAAAGTGTCTAAATCATGTACTTGCACAGCATAAAATTGATTGAGGTCCAGATTAAATTTCGACATTCAGACTTACCTAGTTTCTGTAACAATATCAAATTATGTCATTGTTCTAAAATGTACTGGTACATTTATACAGAATTGCATGTACTGAATTGCCTGAGTTGAAAATGCCTGAAACGGACTTCAATCGTTCAAGCATTTCATCTTTAGATGCTACAGGTGTACACAAATTCCGCAATAACTCGTAAGTTTCAGCATCAATGCTAGTTAGCAATAAAGCCACCTGTTTGTGCTGAGGGACACCATAAGCAGACAAATTGAGTTCAACCCACTCAAAATAAATGGGCCAAGTTTCAATACTGGGATCAAATTCTTCTAGCATTTTGTGCGATAGAAGAGGAAGCATGATAACAGTGGTATCTGAATCAATATCCTCACTACTACAATACTTAGCCATGAAAAAACAAGAGCTAAGGCAGTATCTTTACAAGCTTTAAATTCCGTTTTTAAACTTTCTTTCGTTGCACTCGGCAACAATTAAAAGTTAGTTCAAATTACTAGTTAAATTAAACTGAGTAAACCACATTTCAACGGTTCTTCATGTAAATCTAAACTAGGCTTTAATTTAAAGATTTTAATGTATTTAATAAATTAAATCACTTGCTTACTTCCTTACAAAATTTCTATAAACTGCTATTTTACACACTCAAGGTAGGCCTAGCCTAGTCTTAGCGCGATCAGCTCTTAATTACCAGTGCCATGGGTATCTATCTACCCATGCCACTGCTAATGATAATTAGTATATAACCTTATAACATTTTTGTAAACCCAACCAACTTTCAACAGCGGCAATGTATGATTTTCTACATTTTATTTAACAAAACGGAAAGCTGACACAAAAGTAAGGTGGCTGGCATTAAATTAAATTAAACGATGCGTAGACCACACTTCAACTAGTCCACTAATTACTAGTTATTAGTTAAAATCGAGTGGTTATCGATTTTTAACCAATGGCTGTGATTATTGGCCGGCTCGAATATGCAAATAGCATACAAGAGCCGGACAATAATCGCACCCATTGGTTAAAAATCGATAACCGCTCGATTTAAACAATAAATTATTAATATCACGGTTGGGGCGTCAAGCTATTCTTATTTAATTAAAATGTTTTGTGTTTGTGAAAATTGTTTCAAGAAATATGGTAATACCTTATGTCAAATGAATGAAGGTCATTCCATTTTAGTTTGTGGAGGGGGAGGTGGGAGTTATAGTCTGCCTACCTGCCAAAAGAATCGTCCGTCTAATTAGACGGACGATTCCTTTGGCAGGTAGGCAGAATAGGCTACGCTCAAGTTTGTGGAAGGACTGGTGGGTGGGAGTTAGACGACGCGTCGTTTCGCAAGGTTCGGCTGGTAAGCTAGCTCGCTCGCTCTGTTCGGAGAGAATAAATTCCAATATGTGAGTAAGC
The DNA here is from genome assembly GCA_023313725.1 of Lithobius niger. Classification (NCBI taxonomy): domain Eukaryota; kingdom Metazoa; phylum Arthropoda; class Chilopoda; order Lithobiomorpha; family Lithobiidae; genus Lithobius; species Lithobius niger. The sequence continues at coordinate 9,543 of JAHWFP010179297.1, read as the reverse complement.
AGGGATAGAAGGACATACACTACGTTTACATGGCCACAAGAAAGCGCATTCTAGCGATGCGCTTTGAAATGCGCATCAAAAAACGGCACCTGTTTACAAGACGAAAGATCGCGATTAGGGCCAATCCGCTAAGGAAGGCGATTCGACCAGTGCGATCGGAAAACCCTTTCTACCTGCCTTCCCTTTGGCAAAGAGTGAGCAAGTCCCACGCTGCTCTACCCCCTGCATGTTGTAAACTAGGTCAGCTTAGACCCAAGTAACCAAATGTAATCAAAACTTAGTGGTCTCCCAAGTCATGCACACTCATTTTAAGTTTATGTACCTAAAATTCGAATGGCACCAGCACAAATTACGTGGGTGCCGTAACAGTGTCCGCCATCTTTACCATGCTTTCTCCAATGGCTCAATGCGATTGCGAGTGTTTACATGCACAAAGACGATGCGATACGGATTGTGAAACCACCTCTGTGAAGCGCATTGGGGGAATGCGCCACGAACAGAGAAAGCGCCACGAACGGGTGTTTACAAGACCCACGGAGGCGACACGGACGCGATGCGCATCGCTCTGAAGCGCTTCAAAGTGGTCATGTAAACGTAGTGATTGTGCCGACATTCTGGCAAGGTAAGTAATTCCTTTTGTGCGTTTGTAGTTTGAGAACTGTTTCAAATCACCAGTAATAGCCTAATAGGTGTATCGGTAGGAATGAAGGTCATTCCATTTTAGGTTGTGGAGGGGTGGGGGGGGGGGGGAGAGAAGAGTTAGACGGAGGGAATAAGCAGTTACATAGATATGGGCCAGCATGACATGTACGCGTTAGCAGGTAAAGGATTTCATTTGGGATATCCCGGAAAGTTAAGTAGCCTAATTAATTCCTTTTGTGCGTTTTCATTGCGTTACGGTTTTCGACTCTGTAATTTTGGTTGTGGTGTGTGCGTTCCCGTCGCGTGATCCGGAATTGTCAAAAGTCTTGAGGTATCAGCAAAAGTGTGGGGTAACTTGATAACCCACACTGTTTGCGATGACGCAAACTTCCGCTCACGGTTAACGGGATTTAACCTACGGAAATTTAGCATGGTGTTGAGTTAGCGTGACGTCACAGCCGTGGTATAAATTATCAGTACCCTCAAGTGAACTTTAAATTACGGCAATAGTTTGGTTAATCTTAACGTGAAATAATAACATGGCACGTTGAGATTAACATCAAATAACATATAATAATAACATGGCACGTCAAATAATAACATGGCAAACCTTTTACGTGTGTTAAGTTTAATTTGAAGTTTTTAACTTTATGCAGTTTTTAAAGCTTGTATAAATGCTGTTTTTAGCTCAGTTAAAGCTTTATACACAATTTCAGCTTTTTAACTTAAACCCAATTATCTCTTTAGAAAATTTTAAGTACTATTTTAAACTGGAAACTATTAATCCCAAAGCTTTGTAACACTTTTAAGCTTGTAGCATTTCAACAACGTTTTAAACCTTTTTAACGTTTTAACACACGTGGTTGCCCACTTAAATTCATTAACACAGCTCCAATATTTCCTCACACAAGGTCGTTTCGTAAATGTAACACCCCGGTTCTATTTTGGAAGTTTTCAAGCTTGACGTGAAGAAATGTATTCCTTCGTAGAAGACACCAACCATCAACCTTATATCAGTTCTGGAAATTGTCCTGCCAATTGAAGTCTGAAGTCTTGAGCAGTAGCTGAAAAATTTACTTTGGCGCTACTCTGATGAGCTGGTTACCGAATCTCCCAACCCCCGGCCAACTCTAGCTGCAGCAACAAAGAATTCCAGGAATTTTCATCTTGGTAAGAAAAAAAATTATTAATATTTGTGATTTTTAACATTTGAACTGGAATTTAAATTTCCTTTTACTACTTTAAATTCCTCCTGCCCGTGACCGCTACCCATTCCAGGCATGGGCTTGCCATTAGTTGATGTGGGGAGGGGATTTAGTTCGTTTTTAAAATTTAGGTTAAAAGGACATTCCTCCCAGTGCCATTTTTCTCCACCCACCACATCAAGTTCGGCCCCAAAGGTCAATTTACTTACCGTTAGTCAATCCCTTGGTAAAAATCCGTTTTAAATGTAGCGTCTAGGAGATTATCTATTGAATAATTGTTAACTATCTTAACTGCGTTCCGCACGTATATGATCCTTTCTGCACTTACAATAATCATGATGTTTCATCTCTGTGTGTGCGTGTACTAATTTGCTAATAATTGCCATGAGATCAAAAATTTAAAAGTCTAATGCAGTAAAAATTAAAATTAATTATTCCAATAGATCCCCGAAGCAAAATTATAAGACACTAACCTAGAAAATTATAAATTGTGATGTTAAAGTACGAGAATCATTCCGGTTTGTGACGAAACAATTAATGCGTTCATGCTGGTTCGTCTATTAGGCGCAATGCTAACTGAGACAGTAGCTGCATTCTTCGCTGCAAAGAAAGTAGCTACTATCTTAGTTGACTTTGGCGATGGTTTATGTGCGGATGGCGATCAGCGTGGGGCTGTTATAAGGCAGGCAGAATGTTATAAGGCAGGCCTGATGTACCTTTAACGTTTCCGTTAAAGTTAAATTCTCCACGTCCACGCCAATTGACGTGGCTTGGGTTAGATCAAGTAAAGACTAAGACACAGGTTAAGGGTAACATTTGGCAGCACCATCTTCTGGTGCCGCCATACTGGGTGTGCTTTTGATATGCATTGGTGCTACATGCTGGATATGTGCTAGATATGCCCATGCTGGATATGCAATGCTCTATGTGAATGGTGAATAATGAGGAATGTACAGTTTAGGTGGAAGGTACACTATAATAGTGTCTGACACCAGACGCTACAATAGTTGAGATGCTTTAGACCCCCCCCCTTCTGGGGTTTGTTACTTTTTTTGGGTCCGGGGGCTTTACCCAGCTGGAGAAAGGGCCGAATTTCTTACTAAATGGGCAACTATCTAACTTACTATCATTTCACTTGCGCCTAAGTTCAGTATGGACAAAGTGTTCAGTAACTTTAGAAACAGTGGAAAGAAGACTGATAGGGCGGTACTTTTTAACATCATGCTGTGAGCCATTCTTATGAATGGGGGTAATATTTACTTCTTTTCCATAAATCCGGGAAAGTGATTCCATAAATTCCATAAAGTGTAATTGCGAAATGAGATGCTACAAATTTGAAAAAAATGGGACGGCATGAAGCAAAGCCGTAAAGAAAATGGAGTCGTACCCTCTGGACTCCTAGAGGTGTTCTTCTTGAGACAGAGAAACTCAAATCCAGCATCGTGTTGGGATAATCTAACTTCCCCACCAAGTTTGGCGGGGGGGGGGGGGGCTAGGACAGCAGTAAGCTATGGTATCATGGTAGAAGCAGACAAAGATTAAAATCGGAGCAATCTCTTTATCATCCAGGAAATTGGACTCGTGAGAGCTCTTGATTTCCGATTTTGGTTTATATAAGAGAATGGCATTTTGGGCTGCCAGGGGCATAGCGAAGCATTATTAACAGAATTGCAGGACATTTAAGCCTGGTCTGTAGGTCGAGTAAACCTAAAGATAATGCAGCATCCTGATCTCATAAATCAAATCAGTACAAAGCAGCTGGTAAGAAGAAGGACCATAACTATTCACGGGAAAAAGCACATTATGTTGATGAATCTGCCCTGATTCTGAGGAAATAAATTCGCTCGTTGCAAATGTTAACAGCAATAAATGTATATTTCCACGCCAGTTAAATGGCCATGAGCTTCCATTAGAAGTTGATTCTGGTTAAGATACAACATTATTACCAGCCAGTTGGTATCATAGGTACTTTAGTAATGTCAAACTTAACCCGACTAAAATTACACTCAAGTCATGGATTGGTGGTGTTGTTAAATCGTTAGGCACTGTTAAACTGACTGTTACTTTTGGGAACCCATTTCAGTGCTTGTTTGCAGCTATTAGTCCTGGCGAACAACTGGATGTAGCTCGATGTGAAAATTCAACCTGGACCTTAATCAATTTTTATGCTGTTACTGTAAATGATTTGGAAACTTTAAATGACTTAAAAGGAGACGTAAACTTTGTATCGGATGAGCAATTATTTGCGAGGTTCCCTGAACTATTTTCTTCTGGTTTGGTCACCTCTAAGGGATTCAAAGCTAGCATTAAGCTAAAACCTGATGCAGTACGTAAGTACTGTAAAGCTTGACCAGTACCCTTAGCTGTTAGAGGGAAAGTTGAAGCTGAAAGTGACCGACTTGTGCAGGATGGTGTTTTGAACCCAGTGGATTTTGTGCTTGGACTACCCTTATCTTTCTTGTGTTTAAACTTAATGGCGATGTTCGTATCGTTGAGAACTACTCAGGCACGTTAATCCGCAATTGGATATTGAGTACCATCATGTACCAAGAGTGGAAGATATGTTTAACAAACTTCCTGGTTGTAGTACTATTTGTATCATTGATTTCAGTGACGCTTTTCTGCAGTTAGAATTAGATGACAAAGCTAAAGCTCCATTAACCATAAACTCATGTAAGGGCTTATTCCAATATCAAAAGCTACCTTTTAGCCTTGCGAGTGCACCTGGCATTTTCCAAAAGCTAATAGTATATGTGCCTCAGGATATTCCTACGGTGAATCAAGTTTCTTGCTGCTGGCAAGGGCCAGGAGCATGACAAAACACTTTTTGCAGTTTGCGAGCACTGCAGTCAAGCAGCATCAACTTTAAAAAAATCAAACGTAAGCTTAGCAGATCTAAGATAAACTATCTGCGAAACCAACGTGATAAAAATTGAATTTCAAACCAGCCAGAAGTTTTGGACGTGATCAAGCTAGTTCCTGCTAGTTCCTGGAAATATTATTGCCTATCAAGTTCGTTTTTGGTGCTTCCCCAGTAACCACTGGCGCAAGCATTCTGCAAACTATGCTGAATGGAGAAAACAGCCAACAGCTTTCATTTCACGGTTGTTGAGCAAGGCCGAACTCGGCTTATCGTGATACCTTTTCTATAATTTTGGGGTTCAAACGATTCCATCAGTACTTGTTTGGTCAAAGTGTGTATTGCAAATGGCCCAAAAAGCTTTGCTGTGGGTGTTTGGGAGTAAGGGTTCGATTTCTAACTTCAACACATCCCCGGCAAGGAAACCCTTACTGCAGATTTTTTACCTCGCATACCTTCGCTTTATGAACTTCTGCCCAAGCTACCGGGAATTTAGAAACGATTGAGTTACTTCCATTTCTATCTGAACAACTGGAGAAAGCACACACTGAAAAATAGATTATTAGCAACAGTCTATCGATACACAAATGACGGTTGGCCTGAAAAATTAAAAACGATAATTTGAAACCTTATTTGATCAGACGGCAGGAATTATCGCTGGAGGGTAACATTATCTTTTAGGGACATTGGTTAATAATCCTAGTAAACTACGACAGCAAGTTCTAGAGGAGTTGCATTGTGGCCACTGTGGTATCGTACGAATCAAGGCACTTGCTCGCTTTTGTGTTTCGTGCCCTAAAATAGATAGCGACCTCGAGAATCTGGTAAATAAATGTGAGCCCTGTCACGTTAATAGGAGTGCTGGCATTTCAGGGAAGAATCACGTTTGGGAAAAGCCAACCTTCATTTGGTCTCACATGGACGTTGATTTTTGCAGGTAAAATGGTTTTAGTTGTCATAGATGCATTTCCTAAATTCCCGTTTGCATGTTATGAAAGCAACTACAAGCAGTGCCGTTATCAAAATCTTAAGGGATTTGTTTTCAACGTGTGGTTATTCAGGACACTAGTAAGCGATAACCGACGGCCACAGCTGGTTATCGTGGATTTGTTAGCTTCTTTAAAAAATGTGGTATTACTAGTGTGCCTACGAGCCAATGCGGAACGGAGCAGCAGAAAACGTCGTAAAATCCCTGAAATGTAGCCTAAAGCAAGTATCTCTTACAGGTTAACTATTGAAAAAGAGTTAGTTAATTTTCTCATGCAAGCTAAACAAATTCCCCATTCGACGCACAAATTACACCATCAAAAGCATTTCTGAAACAGCAAGTTTACAAAATTGTCACTAATGTGTCTGTCCACTGAAGACACAACTAGTAAAACTAATCAGGGAAGGTAACTTAAACCAACAAATGCAAACGTACCTATCAAGTTGGTGACCTTCTTTACTGCCCAGATAACTGACCCAGTGCTCGAACACACTGTGTTTCAGGTAAAATAATGTCAAAATCTATCAACTATGGTTACCGTGTTTTGTAACAAATGGGTGAACTGAGGACAAAGGACAATCAGGAATTGTGAAAGAGAGTGATGAATAGTACTGAGCAAGAAAACACATTACAGACACGTGTTAACGACGATGCTCATTGGCACGAAAATCCGCTGTTCACATCACAAGAGGGAGTGCCTACCAAGGGCAGTCATAATGTGTGCCGGCCTCCAAGACGGTCACCAGTTTATTTTCCGGCCATGGCAATGGATACTCTGGGTAAATAGCCTACACCCAAACGCAATGAAATCGTCCAGGCCCCAGAGAATTTATCCAAACACTCCAGTAAATGGTTGTGGTAGCTTTGCACATGCAACCATGGCGTCTCCAATACGAAGTTCGCCGACAAAGAGTGTGGTTCCTGGTCCTCCTGTATTATTTGAGTGGGGAGGGGGTGGGGGGGGCCGGGCCAATCTATTAGAAAATACTCTTGGGTTATCAAAAATCCAATAAAATAGAATTTATGAGGCTTATTGACCGGAAACAGCTAGCCGGGGAGAGAAGTTAGACTGACCAAGAGTGAGTTAGGTTGGGGTTTGGGTTGGGCTTACAAACTAGGCAGCCTTCTACATAGGTTGCCCTACGAGGTGTAGCGGTTAACTTGCTAACCAATACGGCAAGGCTACGTTATCCTCGGTCCTTAAATCTACTTAAAAGTAGGGCGGAATTAGGTTTGCTGTTAACCTAACCATACTTTACCATGTTTGAAGAATCATGAAATAAATGAATGCTGTAAAGGAACAAGGCAACTCAGATTAGACTTCACATGACACACTTAATAGTTAAAGGAGCATCCTGCAACTTACAACTTGGACTAAGTCCAAATTCCCCAGAAAAACCTAGAAGGCAAAGAAATTAGTCCTCAAGTAGTCCTAAGTTCCCATAGAACCCCATGACGGAAGGAAGGAAGGAGGCGAGAAGTTGTTGCTGGGTCAATCCCAGTCGGCGAAGTCAAGTTTATTTCTTCATAAATTTACCACCTCAGGTTCAACAATATAACAGGTTTGCACTCACGTGCTCATGCAGAAAAACATCAATGATGCCCTCTAAAAGGACTGAATTTACTAATCTATTTACATACTTAAGGCCTACTGATACATCACTAACACCTACTGATACATCACTAACACATCAGTTAAGTCCACCTGAGATATCAAAACCCTTTAACAAGGCCGTCCGAGATATCACGTAGCTTATTTAAACAGATCGATCCTTAAGTTGCCTTAGCAACAGTCTTTCGAATCTTTAGAATACTCAAGACGATGCCTTTCTTACGATTCTAGGTAAGACCCATTTTTTGCTTATTTTGTGTTTTTATTCAAACCTTCCTTGTTGTTAGCTTCCTTGTTATTGCTAACTACATAGCACTTTTTCCCCCAAGTTACGCATTTTACTCTGTAACTCTGTAACAAACATCAACAAAAATACGTATTTAATCTTATTTCGCTAATTCACCATTAAGCATGTTGCGTAACAAACTATAATTAAACAAGTTTATCCTACGTATTTTGTAGGCTTCTAACCTAAACTTCGCGACACTTATTGAGCAGATTACGAAAAATTTTGTTATTGAGCAGCTACTTTTTTTCCACATTTGCATTGCAGTTTTGGTGTTTCTTTAAAAGAAAAAAAGTGGGTTATTGTAGTTGGCATGGGTAGATAGGTTGCAGTTGGCTATAGTGCTGAAGTTTTGTTCAGGCTAGTAGTTTAGGGTTTGTGTGTAAAATAGCAAATCAAAAAAATGTATATGTATAAATACAATTTTTGTGGTAGTTACAAATGGAAGAAAAAATTGTTCTAATTTTTTTTAATTTGTGTGGCAGTTCCTCCATTGGATTTTGTTGGGGGAGAGGGACAAAGGTGTTAGATCTTAAGGATATTAATATTTGAATTTGGGGGAAAATTAGGAATTAGAAACATTATTACGGATATTAATATTTGGATCAAATTGGCACTTTGAAATGGCACAGTATGTTGTAAATATGTAGATAGTTTGATATTTCTTTATTGTTCAAATGTGGTGCCACTCTTAAATCACTCAAGGGTGAAGTGTGGTGTATGACACCACAAGAGCGCCTTGCACTTAATCATTACCATATACACTAATTATGCACCACCCCCTGATGTCATTCTATGTAACTAACCATGCTTGGGAATTGTATATTGCTTGCAGTGCCAATATTTGACGCTGCACAATAACCAACCAACACGTTGCAGTCGTGTGTCATTTTTGCTTTGACTCTGCATGCTTCAGGCACATTCCATGGCTAAACTATAGCTATCTTCAAAATTTCAGCTTATGCACCACATGGAAGAATTTATTTTCGTGAAATTAGCTAGTTAACTAACTAGTAGTAATTAGGCAAATATCAAGGTTATTCACACTTTTTTTCTAGTAGAAACCATTAAGCTTTGCCACTGTTACCGACTTATACGTTGTCAAGCGACCAGTCTCCCGATCAAAAGAAGTTTCAGCCTTTTTTGTCACATGGTTATTTTTCCTAAATATGCCTGAAAATGGTCAAACTACCTTAGCTGTAAAAGACGCAAGTGTCTAGTGGTCGCCATGCTCATATTTATTTTATCTGGATAGGACGAACCTTGTTATCGTTGAATCTTGGTGGGCGACACATTAGCATATATCTTAATTTAACAATACGCTTTCACACTAGAGGCTTTGAATTTAGTTTAGTTTCTAATACTGCAAAGTCTATGACTTGTAGCCATGCCCCACAGTGGAGTTAATGCTGCTTCATGCGCTTGTCCAATATTGCCTTGAAGCAGTTAGTTGGGCTGCCTTGCACAGATCATCTGAAGATTCTTCCATGCGTCGATAACAGCAACAGAGAAAAGGTTTTTCCGTGCATCAATAATATTATAATATAATAAGGAGTTCCATGTTCAAGGCTAGAAACGAGGGTGGATGGGAAGGGCGACATTCAGTGCCACTGACACCCAACCACAATTTTAAACAAAGGAGAGCATCAATTGATAATTAACAGATTATCAATTAAGTGCACTATGTGGCTTCCCTTTAGCTTGAGGTAGTTCCCTCTCAAGTTGGTTGTGGTGGCCATCGTAAAGAACTCACTTCGGTACAGTCTGTAGTATTACACCCTGGTTACAGCGAGAAATTCAGTTGTTAAAGAGCACGCAGAGACTTGCTTCTCATACACTCATGAAGGATAAGGTGAGCTATGAGGAGCAGTAGCATCTATTCAGGCTGCCAACTCTGGAGCAGAGACGAAGAGACGCATGCTGATTGAGTAATTTGAAGTACTCAATCAG
>JAHWFP010179293.1:0-11868 GCA_023313725.1 Lithobius niger | reverse complement strand
CCAGCAAAACAATGGCGGCCCCCGTCTCGTGTTTTGGTGTTGCAGTAATTATATTGTTGTATCAGACGTACGTAACGTATTCTTACCGCAATTCTTGTGTTTAGTTATTGTTCAAAGTGGTCCAAAATTATCACGTGCATGTCAAAATGTATGTAATTGCCCTTTAAGACGCTGGGAGTACTCCATGTTATGCATGCCTGGGAGTGATTTGGTATACTTCCTTTGTACTGACTCAATCCTGTCAATATCCTTGAGGAGATTAGGAGACCAAACCTGGCTAGCGTACTCAAGTAATGGACGGACGTAGACCTTGAAGGCCCAAAGCCTGGTATGTAGATTCTCTGAATTGAAACAGCGACGCAACATGTAGGATCTACGGCTGGCCGCAGTGGCGATAACGTTACAGTGTGTGGTGAACTTTAAGTCGGGCTGGAACCAAACATCCAGATCCCAGAAGTTGTCAAATGTTCATTAAGAATCTCATCACCCAGGTAAAAGTATGGGGGACACGACTTCTGCCCAAGGCAAAGCTATGACATTCTTCGGACGTTAAGGGGAGCTGCCAAGTGACGGACCAATCATGTACTGAATCGATACTTCTTTCTTTCATCAGGTGAGATAAGTGGAGCGTGAAGTTTTAAGTCGTCGGCAAATTTTTCTTGGGAGACGGCAGTTTCAAGATATTGGAGATCATTCAGAAACAGAAGAAAAAGTAGTGGTCCCAAAACAGAACTCTTTGGCACGCCGCTAATGACAGCCGAAGGTGGGGATGACTCACCCTCAACAATTACACTTTGGGTGCGACCCATAATGAAAGCCGAAATCCATGCTAGAAGCCCACCATTAAATCCTGCAGACCTCAGTTTAAGTAGTAACTTGGAATGCACCACAGATTCAAATGCCTTTTTGAAATCAAAGAGGATTTACTTGAGTGCAAATACCGACATCAAGGGCCTCGGTCCATTTATAGTATGCGTCTAACATCGAGTGCTTCACTGGGACAATTCAATGCAGTGATGGCCTACATAATAATGAACGTATTAGGCTACAATTTTCTACTTTCCGTCTCAGTTACAAATCTCGGATGACGTTTATTCTAGCGGCCGTTGCAGATCAGCAACAAATTTGGTTAAATATTTCACACAATGAGTCAAACAGCTGCATTTATTAAAAGCGAAAGTGGAGTAGTGGGGTACCTATCGTTGGGTTACTCATGTCGAACACTATCAGTTCATCAAATTTGGTACAACACAATAACAAATTTTATAGGAAGTGGCACCGCATTGTTAAACACACATTAATTTGTTGTGTTTTTTTTTTGTGGGGGGGGGGTTGGCTATGAGCCACATGGTTCTTTTGGGGGGTCCAAGACCTGACCACAGATGACCACACAGGTGGGAGGGGGGGGGATGCTACGTGGTTTTTGAATTAGCAGGTTGCATCTCCGTAGAAACAATCACAGAATGTCACTGAAAATCTTTAATTTACGCATTAGTAATATTATCCTAAATGTTTACATAGCAGTTAAATTAGCTATACGTTTTTACATGCATATTCGTTATTTATTATTTTGTATTAATCTACAAATCTGTTTGCCGCTGCACTGTTGGACCGCCGTCTAAGCAGCGTGTTGTTCAGCCAGTCTGTTGCTCGCTGGCTTGGTTGCCATGGAAACGAATACGGCCTCGCTGTTAAAAAACTCTTAAATAAGTTTGAGTGACAATTCCTGGAGTGAAGACGCATTGCGGACGTGTAAGTACAGTTCCGGTAGAAAGTAAATTTACAAACGTAATGTCGGTATAGCGAAAAAAAGGCATTGTTGCATTATGGCATTGTTAAACCTGAGCAAATATCGTGCATCAGTAGACACCAAGGCACGTGCGTGCCTTTGTTGACGCTTGTCTCACTATAACAATAATTCTAGGTTTTGTAAATTTACTTCTGCCGAAACTGTACATTGTATAGCGCCTGTAAAGCATATTTATTATCGTGTAATGCGTTAACTACAGCTGCAACAAACGAATCGGCCCTGACGACCAATTCTATCGCCATGCTGAAAAAAAATTCTTCTCTATAACCGTTGTCGACGCGATCTCTGGTGTAATCTAGTTAGGCAATGCTATAACGGTCTCATTCGTTAGCACCATGGAGGAATGATGATGACGATGGATTCTTTCCGCCATGGTTAGCACCAGTCAGAAGCAGAAGTCTTTGTAGCAATCGACGTCCCATCGAAAACATAACAAATGCAGCACAACCTAAAACCTGTTTTACACACTTAATTTAGCGTCTCATTCTTTGCTAAGCCATTAATTAAGCACGTTTCAGTATGCGACTCTGGTTTTGTGTGGTGCCAACTATAATTGACTAACTATAGTTGATTATCGATTTTGCACTAGTGCAGCTTACTGATAAACTTGGTAGACCCTTCACAGTGCTGGTCAGAATAAGTGGGTTGTGATTAGCTGATTCGTCAAAAATATCCTTTTACCATTGGCTTAAAAAACCGAGGCAAGGCAGATTCAATAATTGCTCAGTTACCAACAATGCAAATCGTTGTTGTACAAATATGTTCGACGATGGTTCGACAACAATGCACTAACAATTCGCCACTCGGGTCAACAGCGAAAGTCTTAGTTTATTGTTGCCAAACGCCATCGTCTAACTGATAGGTGTAGTTATTAGGTGTTATGTGTAGTGATTGTATTTTGTAATTTGTAATGAATATAATTTTATTGTTGTAGTTTATTTGGCTAGCCGCAGGTCGCATGGTCACGGACCTCTCTCCTGCGTAATAAAATAAGTCAATAGTCTAACTGATACGAATCCTTATAAACATGGCGTACTAAGTAGTGTGTAGATACCATATTGCATCAGTCACATATCCTCGGTAACTTCCTCGTCTTTCCCAGACACGCTATTGCTTGATCAGGGCTCTCTACAGTACTGGGCAGATCTTGGATGAAAAATAGCATTACGAGACGGGGTTGGTAATATGGCCGCCAAAAGTGCCGCTGATGCGAGTGATTTGTATAGTTGCAGCATTTTGTCAACTGAGGGCGACAATCTCGTACAAACGACCAACGAACGTGTCACTTTTTTTTTCGCAAACGCAGAGAAATTGCTGAACTGTGGCTGAGTGAGTGATATTTTTAAAAACTATTTAAAAATACTTTTATAGATAATAAATATTTGCCACCAATATCTATGTAAAAATTTTAATTATTATTTCGAAAACCGCCACTAGCTGCCAGTAGATGTCATGTCTCTCCGTACAAAGATGCTACGTTGAAGAACAGACCTCGACGAAATGAACCAGACGTGGTGGCCATTTTGTCTACCCGCCTAATATCGTTGTAGAGCGGGCCAGTTATTTTACAGACCATGGCTTCATGCTATGTGAATCGAGTTTATTCCCATAGTTCCACATGAGGGCCGTTGGCGCATCTCTGCGCATGCTCTCTTGTGCGAACCGCCATATTGATAGTCCAGTTTATTTAAACCGATGGAATACCCACCTATCTCGTCTATTTTTTACTGCAGGAGAGCGCTCCAGAACGTAACAGCAATTGTGTGCAGGTAAGTAGGTAATGGTTAATGCCCGAAACCCGCGGGCCATTAGGAAACAATGCACAAGGGCACGCAGCGCCTGCGAGCGATCGTTTCCGAATAGCCCAAGGTTGAGGGCTTTAACCGACTGAATATCCCGCTCGCGATAACAATTGATCAGCATGTTCCATGGCAATGTCATTGCCCGTGCAACAATGTCTATCGCGCAGTTCCAAAAGATCTAATGTAAAACATGTCTTACAAATTTTTAAGAGAAGTTGTTTGAAGGGGTTATTCGTCGTTGGGTGTTCATTGCATGAACGGTGGGCAGTCGAAATCGAGCAACAAAGCATCAACAATGTCTAATACACGACGTCCCAAGATTTCTACTGTTGCAATACTTTGGTGGGATAATTTCTCATTTCCAACAACAATGCTGTGGACACGAAATTTTTTTAATAGAAGTTGTTCGTCGTTGCGTTTTCGCTGCTTGGACGGTGAAAGGGTACTTCGGAATCAAGCCAAAATCAAGTTACATTGCGCTGCTTAAGTAAAATTAATAGTTACGCACACGCTGCCACCTAGTGTAGCCTAGTAGTAGGCTATCTATAATGTGCCAACACTAATGGTAGACCTATCATGAAGGGGGAAACCGCCTCTGCCAAAATAAATACAAATGTAAATCTGCCTCTGCTAACAAGACAGTGATGGAAATTTAGCTAGTAGTACACGTTATTGACTGGCAGTGGTGGAACTAATGGGTGGGGGGAAGCGTCTTCCAAGAAATATCTGCGAAAAAAATTATTTATGCATACAAATGCGTTAAACACTACTTAAATCTAATATGACACACCCAGTACACCAGTACACCCACTATTCCACAGGTTCACACAAAAGTCGCACATGCCCTATACAACTCTACCCATTGGATAGAGGAGCGGCTAACAAGCTGAGGCTCCAACTGAGGAGAAGCGCCCCGTGGCCCTACAGAACGCGAGGACCCTGTACAAAAAATGCTGACGCACCCCAGAATGCGGGGGGGGGGGGACACCCAAGACCCGGCGCAAACTACCCTCTGTTCTCCCTAGAACAAAGCAACACCGATCAGCCCACAGAGGGCAGTCAAATAAAAAGTGACAAACGGTCTCGGGACTTCTGCCACAAGGACAGGTCGGGGTACGCGACCAGCCTAGCCTAAACATGTGTGCACGAAGCTGTACATAGCCAGTTCGCAGCCTGGAGATTAAGCCGGAGTCCCGACGCGAGAGGCAGCCCAACGCTTTCGGAATTGCCACCGTAGGATGAACTTCAAATAGAGTACGACCGGTGGGTCCGCTAGCCCACCTGTCGGCCCATTGCACGGCGAAAGCCCTGGAGACCACAGGGCGCATGTCTCCGGGACTCACTGGGAAGTTCACTATGTTACGCCTTTCCTCAAAACCACGTCTGGCCAGACTGTCTGCCATCTCATTGCCGAAGATCCCTGAATGACTAGGGACCCAGACAATATCGACAGAGAGCTCGGACATACTAGCGGCATATATCTTCCACCCGATCTCGTACACAATGGGATGAGCCACAGACATAGAACCCAGACTGCGTTTCAAAAAGCCAACTACAGCAAGGGAATCACTGAGGATGCAGAACTTGGGGAGACGCAAGTCAGTGCCAATATCCAAAGCCAGAGAAATAGCCACTAATTCCCCGACGAAGGCGGATGGTAGCAACCCAAGGAAAAAACTATATACGAGACGGAGGCTGGGGACACAGACCCCAACACCCCCTTCTGAGACTTCGAGAAAATAGGAGGCATCACAATAGACATAGACACCGGCGAGAGGAGTGCCGGGCGTCGCCAATGCCTCCCAGATAGCCGAGCAAGCCACCCCACACCAGACTCATGGACACGGGGGATGCACGAGGACTGGGTTGGGGAAATCAGCCAGCCCGGCATCAAGCAGGAGGGATGCACCCAAACCCAGTGCACCGAGGAGCTCACGAGCACCACGGGGAAGAAAGCCATAATCTCCTGGCCAGGGGAGAGCCATAATCCCAAGGATACTGGCCAGGGGGTCACTTCTGCCCCTACCAATGGCCCGTAAACAGATCCTAACCAGGAGTTCCCTGGCTCTAAGATCCATTGGGACCTCGCCTGCCTCCACCAAGAGAGCCAACACCGGGGTGGATGGTAAACAACCCGTTATGCACCGCAGACAATGGTTCAGAGCGACCTGCACACTTCGGATCGCCTTGGCGGAACTGGCGAGAATGGGGGCATGGAAGTCCGCACAGGCCCGAACATACACCCTATAAAAGGTGGCAACAACAGCACGACGTGCTGTGGTCTTATTGTTTGCAATTGCATGAAGCACACTGGTGCGTCTGGAAACATTTTCCCGGACAGCAATTACGTCATGAGACCAATCCAAACGAGGGTCGAGCCAGAATCCAAGATACCTCACCTTGGGCTTAGACGTGACAACCGCACCATGCAACCGTGATTGACGCCTCAATGGCCTGCCCGTGATGAAAATCATCAACTCAGTCTTCGCTGCAGATAGGGCAAGCCCCCTAACAGCGAGGAGCCGGGAGCCGGATGCAATAGCCTTCTCCATAGAGGCCAGAAGAAGTGGCAGGTCCCCACCAGACAGCCACAGAGCCACATCATCCGCGTAGGCAACCACATTGACAGAGGAGCTAAGCTCCACTAGCACAGCATTGATTGCCACGGCGAAGAGGGCTGGGCTAAGGCAACTGCCCTGTGGGAGACCCCTATCGGTGGACAAGACACCAGACCAGGAGCCGTCAACCCTGGTTGCAAAGCACCAAGTCCCAAGCAGGGCAAGAATAGCTCTCTTCAGCTTCGTGCTGACTCCCAGGCCATCAAAGGCATGTCCAACCCATAATACATCCACCATGTCGTAAGCAGGCCTGATGTCCAAGAAGACAGCCACAGTAAAGCAGTCGCTGAGCCAAGCCTCTCGGATGCCAGACTCAAGATACAGAACTGCATCCTGAGCCCCACGTTGTTTCCGGAAGCCGAACTGCACGCCAAAGAGTTTCCCTGACTTCTCCACCTGCCACACAAGCCTGCTTATGAGAATTCTCTCATACACCTTCCGAGGGCAGGAGAGGAGGGCGATAGGCCTGTAACTCTTAACGCTAGAGCTGACCTTGCCCCTCCCCAACACAGGAACAAGTACAGAAAAAAGCCAGGTTGGCGGGATTGGCGCACCGTCAAACCTGCTCTGGAAAAAATCTAGCAGCTCGGACTGGCCGCTGCCGTCAAGACCGTGGAGGTCGGCATATGAAACCTTGTCAATCCCGGAAGCGCCTCCAGCTTTACAGGAGCTAAGTGCCGCCGTAAGCTCGAGCAGAGTGAGTGGGAGGTCCAAATGACCAGAAACCCCGCTGACAGCAGGTGGAGTTGGTGGCGGAGGCCCCTTCGGGGACCCAAAAACAGTCGCAAAGTTGTTATTGAATGCTGCTGCCATCTCTGGGCCACGAAGAATCTCCCCCATATCACCGAGCACCCACGAGACCGTATGGCGAATGTCCTGCGGCCGGACAAGAGACCAAACCTGTGACAGGGACATGCCCTGAGAGATCTGGTCACAGAGCCTGTATCCATACTGTGCTTTCTCCTTACGGAGAATGAACCTGGTATCCTGAGCAATCCCAACGTATTCAAACCACCTTAGATCGCTCCTGACACGCTGGAACCGCTGCCAAGCCCTCCGTCTGTCCCTGATGGCAACACGGCAGGCCGCAGTCCACCACACAGGGAGCTTCTTCCCATTACCACCAGGCCTAACCGTGCCCGGCCTCCTGATGGCTTTCCTCCTCATAACCCACTTCCGAATCCAGGGGGCAAAGTCCCCAGACGCAACGATCGGACTACAGGAACGCTGACGGATATGCGGTGGAAAGGTTTGAAGTCCAGTGTAGGACAGAGCCACCGGAAAATGGTCACTGCCCCCGAGATCTGAGGAAACCTCAAAAGAGAACATGGGAGCGAGACCAGACGAGCAAAGGAACAAGTCCAGGACAGATTCCTGGAAAGTCCCACCATGGTGCCTCCAAAAGGTAGGGACCCCCGTTTGGATCACCTCCAGGTCCAGTTGATTTAAGGAATCTGCAATCAGGCGCCCCCTAGTGTTGCAACAGACGCTGCCCCAGAGCCAGTGGTGAGCGTTGAAGTCGCCCCCCAGGACTAGTGGTCTGGGGAGCGAGTCAACCCACCCCACCCACTCATTCCTAGAGAAACTACCGTTGGCATGCACAAACCCTACGGTAACCCAACTATGACCCCACCAAAGTCTGAAAACACACGAGTCAATACCAGCACAGGACTGCACCAGGGGAGGACAAAAAATTATCCAGTCTCTAATGAACACGCGGACACCTGACGGCCGGGGGCCCGCAATACTGTGATACCCCTGGAAAGTAGGGGTAACCCCGACAGGGAGTTTGGTCTCCACAATCCCCAAAACGTCTACCTTATTACATAAATTTTCTATGTCTTCAACTTTGTTAGCCGCTCCTCTAACATTCCAGGAACAGAGAGTGAATTAAGCTATGGGTAAAGAAAAAACTGGAAACATAGGAACCCAAAAAGAAATGATATCTGAACAGATTCAAGGAGTAACCTGGACTTCCAACAGCTCCACTTCACAACCACCCTCAAATGCGTTGGACTCATAACAACTACCACCCGGACTGGTATCGGCAACATCCGACATCAGCTCCTCACTATCCTCAGCCCAGTCCACAGCTAGAACGCCTCCCGGATCTGCCGAATCAGGGTGAGCCATCACTACACACGGAGACAACCTCGGCATAGGAAGAAGAACCACGCACTTTAGCAAACGTACAGTCACTGACTGCCCCCACTGGAGCAACACACACATCCTGAACGGAATACTCAGAGCTTTCAACTCCCTGACGAGCTGGGCTGGAAGCTAGGTTAACACTTGGCGAGACACACATACGACTGCCGTCAGAGACAACGGAACCGGCAGTATCAGCAACATGTTGAAGTCTTACTATTTTTCATCAACAATCAGTCTTTTAACAATCGGATGTCTACAATCTGATGATCTACTGTTACTTGGCGGCGACAAATTCTGAGCAAACTTTTACTTTTATCGTACAACTCCGAGCTAAGAACAATCCACGTAAGACATAAACCCGATGCTAATGGAGTGATAAATATGGCTGCCCACAAAGATGTGTAAAACTGGCCAAGCTAATCCTATCAAAACTATAAGTCATCGTAGATCAATCATCGTAGATAAGCCATCGTTGTCGGTCCATCCGTCCGATCACCCTTCGTCGTCAGTCCATCTGATCAGCCATTGTCGTCGGCCCGTCCGATCAGCCATCGTCGTCAGTCCATCCGATCACCCATCGTCGTCAGCCCGTCCGATCAGCCATCCTCGTCAGCCCATCCGTCCGATCACCCATCGTGGTCAGCCCGTCCAATCAGCCATCGTCTTCGGACTGTCCGTCCGATCACCCATAAGTAGTAGTAGTAGTAGTAGTAGTGTATGGAACCGTCCTGTAACATATTTAACATAACCGTAACAGTCGCCTAGCGTCGGGAACAGGGCAAAAGCTTTTCGGAGCGATCGAACGGGTTACACAGCCGATGGCAGGTTACGGTTACAGTAGACGTGTTACATGACGGTCACAGCTTCGAACATGCGGGCGTGTAAAAACGGTAGGTTAGACAGGCACAGGCTAGGCAGGTGGTGTAAACAAAGAGTCTGTTACACCACCTTGTGTAGTAACCTATAGTAGGTTAGGTTAGGTTAGGCGTGCTCGACCTCCACTCATACGATCATGTATGTGGCTTACGTAGCGTGTTGTATGAAACGACTCAGTAGCAGTGGAGGGGCAGCAGCAACAACAACAACCAGAGCTGCCTCCATCCTACCACCACGACCATCCATCGTTAATGTGGGAGAAGAAGAAGATCGACGATTTATAAAGCGTTGTTAATACTTAACTAATCCCTATTTGGAAACCTAACCAAACCAAAAACTACACTCCGATGAGCGTAGCCGGAACCGATATTAGTCCCTTCCGAGCAAGCTTGGATTTGATTCTCTGACAAGCTCGGACCTACTCGACTAAATAAGTCGAGCGTCCCTGTAACTACCTATCATCGTTAAAGTGTTAAAAACAAGCTATATTTTGTTAGTTTCTGTTTATAATACGTACCACTGCCAGTGATGATGAAGTTCGGTGCGAGGCATTTATTTTCCTGAAATCGAACGTTAGTAGGTTTAAAGTCATAAAAAAAAAAAAAGATGAGAGGATATAAAATGGTTTTCATCCAACATGTAGGGAGGTAGGCCTACGTTTCGTCAAAATAAAAGAGAAAGTAGGTCGGGTGTAGCTTATCGAACAGCTTGACCTCATGGCCGTGAAGCTTTCCCCTCACGACAACAACAACACGTGTGGTTGTGTGCGAGGCAAGGTGGGAGGGAAAAAAAAATACAAGTTATACATTTCGTTAACTTGCTCAGATCATATAGCTCGGTTGATCATAAAAATGTTTAAAAAAAATATAAAAATAAAAACACTCCGACCTGTGGAGGCAAGGGATCTGACCAAGAATTGGTTAATAAAAAGACGGACCAACAAACGTAAAATACCTGAAAAATAGCTAACAAATGTATGAAAGTGTACGTACCACCACACAGCAGCCTGTTGTCACTAGTCACAATTTGGAGTGTGTGAAACGACGTATGTTAGTGGAATTGGAGAGTGTAGTTAAAATCCGTTATGGGTGGATATCACGTGGGCGAAAAGCCCACCCATATTCGACCTTCGATCAACTTTACGCGAGCAAAAAAAGGGAACAAATGGACGAATAAAAAAAAAAAGAACATGTTGTTCCGAGACAGGCCATTAGGACCACTTAATTGGGTGGCAATGTCACTCTTTTTTATGTCCCAGGTGTCAATGACAAAATCACATCCCTCCACATACCATCACGTGCGTACAATCTTAATCAGATTTCAATAATGGCATTTTCAAATATCATATATGGTTTTACAAGTAAGGAGACGGAACTTAATGGCATGATAGTAAAAAAAAAAGTGGCTCAGGGAGGCCATACGGGTAAAAAAATGGCCTTGCCACGGACCCATGCCCAAATAGGGAAACCGAACCATCTTCTGGAATGCATCTAAAAAGTTAATATGCCGACTAACGGGCGCCATAATCTTTTGTATTCGAGACCTTTTCCTAAAAAAGCAGACATGTTGGCCTCACCTGTCAATACCTAGTGATAAGGATACGTCAAACACCACTCAAGTGGACGCCATTTACCACCCCACGCGACACGTCACGTAGACCAAAAATACCTGAGCAAAGACCGAATTATAAAAAATAACCTTCCAGAATACGAATCGGGTAGTTATAAGGAACGAATGAGTGAATAGCCCGAAGCGTTAGTAGGAGGAGCCGTACTAAAAAAAATGGAGTAGTTTCATTTGCTGGAACGAACGTAACGTCGTACGAAAATAGCCTCGGGCATGACGGAAGTTAGGCTTATCGACGTTAGGGATGTCAATCATTACGGCTAGCCAATTGGAGGCCGTAGCCAGGTTTACAATTGTAAGTGTAAGGAAAGCGTACGATTCGTCAAGTACATGTAAATGACAAAAAAAATAGGCTTTTACCTACGACAATACTAATCCGTTACGTATAAAAGATGAAGCCAACATCCTCACAGCTACAAGTCCTGGCCTGAGCCAGAAAGTATACGTTTCGAGCTCCTGAAAGACGTGTCCAGTTCCACTACATGCGACCACTCAACGGAGAAAGGTAGGCCTATATTATTTTATACTATTTTTCATAGTTCGAACAATGTAACTCAAAATCATCGTTTTAGAATTACCAACGTATATTTGTTGTCTGAGCGCGCAACTATTTAACAGACAACATGTAGACGCCGGTAATGCTGAAAGTGGATAAATAACGTAATTACAATGTTCGACTATATATAGACAACGTTATTACATATTGTATCGTGAGGTTTTTGTAGTAATGGTTCTAAGAATTATTCGTTCGTCATCCAGAGTGACGAAGGTACAAAAAATGTAGTTAAGGTAAAGGAATTACGTTAATTTTAACAGCCAAGTACTAGGTTTCGACACTATCGCTAAAATGGTCGAATGTCGTAAAGTTAGGTAAAATCTTAAGGAGGGGGCCCTTTTTGTTTGTTTCTTATGGTCCGTAGGCTTGAACCATGACCGGTAGTAGCACAGGACTGTACAAAATACAAGCGGCCAGGGAAAAAAAAAA
>JAHWFP010179289.1:0-13127 GCA_023313725.1 Lithobius niger | reverse complement strand
TTCTTTTCCCTGTGGACTAGTGAGTGCCCCGCTAAATAAGACTTATGTGAAAAAGCCTTACCACACTCACCGCACGGAAACGGTTTCGTTCCACTGTGTACTGCTGCGTGTCGCGTTAAAGAAGACTTTCGCGAAAAGGCCTTTCCACACTCACCGCACTTAATCTGTTTCTCTTTAGTGTGCAGCGATGATAAAGAACTCTTCTCTGCGAAGGTCCTTCCACACTCACCACTTTCAGTTTCAAACGGCTCCTCCTTTTTGGTTTCTACAAGAGACTTGGACATTACCGTGATTCAGATGGTCAGTTATACGAGAGCCCCTGGTTTTACTCACAATGAGACTAGGCACACAGATTAAAGAACAATACCAAAGACCCAACACGGATACGACAACTTCTACCGCACAAACACATCTACCGCTTCAAATCTGAAGCACATGGCAAGAAAAAGACGAAATCGCCTTGCTTTGTGCAAAGCATCCGTATGTGGAACATAGACGCGCCCAGGGAGCTTGGATTATACGTAGCTTTGATAGGGTGGCCCCACTCGGTGAACGCGTCTGAGCTAAGCACAGCTATTTCTCGTGGTAAGGTATAGACGAGCGAGATTCAGTTAGTGACGTTTTTGCTCCCAAACCAATCTTCGAAGCAGATGACGCTCGGTTTTTCGAAACCAACAAAACGGTTTGTTTTAACTAGCCAGTAGTTTTTAACGAAATTAATTAATACTTATGAAATATCTGATCGCTCAATCTTTGCTGAACGTTAAATCACACATTATTAAAATAAAACGATAAATTCTTACCAGATCACCCGAGACGAGAGTAACTGACGTAGTTGCGTTGAAACCAAAACAATGGCATGCGTTTACGATGGTCGCTTGTGACGGTGCTCTCCTTCTGATAACAAACGTTTCGATTTTCAGTCGCATTGTCGATTGTGCTGGTAGGTTATTGCACTTTAAAACAATTTAAGCAATTGGAGCGGTCCGGCTTACGTTTGATGATGCGTACTTGTTCGTTTGTTTTCCAATTTTGTGTCGATTCATCGGAAAAATCAAAAGCCAATGAGATGCAAGAATAGGTAAAATGGCGCGAAAAATGGGAGCAGAAACGTCAGACGCGTTTGTAGTATACAAAGCAGCTTCCTAAATCTCGTACGGTTTCTCGCGGTACAGCGTAATACTAAGTGGGTCCACCCCATCAAAGCTACGTGTAATCCAACCACCCTGGACGCGCCGATGTCGGTGCGGTGCTGATAGTGGATCCTTCCTGCAATTCCTTTTGAAACAGGGTGCAATCTGTCCTAGGCAAGGCCAGCTGAGATAATAGCTGCGTTTCTGACTCCATTTCCAGGAACGCACCTTCTATCTCGGCTGGCCTTGGTCCGAAGGAATCTTGCAGTACCTTCCTAAACGAACGAACAGAACGCACCATTGTTACCCCTCGTCTACGATTACGCGGAACGTTCCATTCAGTTGATTTGGCGGAAAAACCACGCCTTCTTTCAATCCCAGAATGCATTCCTTACAGAACTATGGAAATTCTGCTAGCCGAGCTGACTTTCTGTTGGTTCTGCTTTCCGTTAGGCAAAGTCAACATGGCGGACGATCCAACACTCAACTTTGCCACGCCGATATTTAATTGAAATCAAGCAAAACATGCATAAATTTGCACTACCATAAACATTAACACCACTAAGACCCGTGAAAGTTCGTTCAGTTAGCCGATGATCCACTCAACGCGAAATGCTAGGCATGTAAGCGGTTGGGACGTGTCCACTTGTTGTTCGTGGCGAGGGAGAAGCAAGTAGGGGACGCACGCTTCATTTGAAAGGAATATGTCCTGCCGTTCAGCGCTAGCTTGGACGGGCACATGTTTGTTCCGTTCTGTTCATTCTATTCAGCTTTCTGTTTTCCGCGTTATCGTAGACGTAGGGTTAGAGACAGTTCGGTTCCAAACTTGACGTCGTGCGTGCGTCGTCGCAGTGGATGTTGCGTCAGCCGTTTAGTACCTTCCGAAACTGCAATCACAGCTCAGCAAAATCAACAAGCTCAACAGAGCACTTGTTGCGTCATACCTTTAACGTGACCAGGCTCGGCTAATGGATGTGACCAGGCGTGAGCAATGCCAAATTGCAAACCATTTCGGGGAGGTGGTTGTGGGTGATTGCTAGTGGTAGAGCTTTTGTGCATGCGCGATTGCCGGAAAAAGACTAATCGCTGACGATGGTTGACGTAAGCAAGCCAAATCAACACGGCTATAATAGGAAATGAGCTGAACTGTCACCAACAGTGGTGCGTTTGATTCGTTCTGTTTGGTGCTTTAGGAAGGTACTGTCATTCCATAGTGGGAGCACCAGGCGAAATGACGGCAAATAGAGACCCATTCTGCTGCCGCTAGTGGGTTTGCTGGGCGAGTGTATGGCTTGGCTAGCATGTAAAATGAACTGCCGTACATTAACAGCCATTTTCACAGAACACCCTTCATCATGAACTCAAGGGTGAATCGACCAAGGGCTGAAGTTAACATTTGAGGGTCAATGCACCAAGGGCGTTTCAGAATCTGAAAACTTTGGCCCTTGATCAGCTCGTCCTCAAGGACCAGCTGCCTCGTTTCTAACGTCACCAAGTCCGTTCGACCGCCATAAGTGCATACTCCAACACAATTCACCATGGCTACTGGCAACGACGGCCATAATTTGAACTCCAATTCCAGGTAACAAGGACTGTTTCTACTCAATGGTTATGTCAGAAAGTGAACGTAGTTTGTGTTTGAAATGTTTAATGTGTATATGTATGTGTGTGCATTATACAGTGCATTATCCATTTTTTCTAATATTTGTCTGTATTTGTTGTTGTGTGAGCAGCTACATATGTATGTTGTGTGCATTTATAATTTATGAAACAAGCAGACTCATGGTTAAGGCAGTGTTTTATTGCCTGTGTGTTTTATGAATTATGGTTTAGTTTGTGTGAGCGTAAGTGTTTTTTTTTATGTTTTCATTTTTTATCTTTCCATTTTGTAGGCGTTTTGCTGCATATGGCATTTGTTCTGTATGTCTTTGGCGGTTTAGGTTTTCGTTTTGTACGTGCACGTGTTGATGACTTATCTGCGCGGCGTATCTTGAGTCCTTCTGGTATTTTATAGGCGGCTGTGTGTTCCTGGAGGGAGCGGCTTTAATCGACGGCCGACATTGTTTTTGTAACTGTTTTGGATATCAACAAGGCACTCTGCTACCTAACACATACAATCGATTATTTGTGTTCCTTCTGGGGCGAACTCAAGATAGACTGCGGACACTATAGCTAACATCAGCATTAGCAGTTCGTTGAAATTCCGTTTGGATGTAAGGAGCTGCATCACACGTCATCTTCACCATAAGCTATAATGCAGTCTTTATGTACGCCCGTTCCAGTTGTGTTTTCCGTTTGACCTGACGTAAATGGTGGACGTCGCGAACAATTGAAAGATCATTCATGGTTATAACGCCCTTAAGGGTGATACTTCTCACTCTCGGTTTTCGCGGAAGGTGAAGGCGAGTTGGAGGGCTAACTTGGCCTAGTGCGATTTCTGAAATCGCTGTAGGCCCTTGAGCTGGCCCTTACACAGAGTTAACCCTGAAGTGCGTTTTCTGAATACGGCTGTAAGAATATCAATGGTGGCAAGCTCACAAATTGTGCAGAGGCCTAAAAACAAAAAGGCCGCAAAAATTTAAATATTTGTATAAGGTCTACAAGAATGAAATTAGTGTCAAATAATGTTTTTGACGTCACAGAATTGAACTATAGCATCACAAAGCGTGCCTGATATCTACAGATGTACCTATTTGTTCCCTGTAGTGACTGAGTTACCAAATTATTTCTTTTTCTGGGGTGTATAACGCAAATAAACGGACATCAACATTTTGCACAGGCCTTTAAAACAAAATGGCCTCCAAAATGGCTGCCACAAAAATTCAAATTGTTTAGGCCTACAAAACAAAAATTAGTGTCAAATAAGATGTTCTTGAGGTCCGACAATTCAACTATAGTATCATTAGGCATGCTATTGTCTACAGATGGAGGAATTCTACATGGCGCCCAAGATGGCCGCCTCCAGAACAAAAGTCGTAAAATTGTTCCACATAGCTATGTGAGTTGTCAAATTATTGTTTTTTTTTTTTTTTTGGTGTATAACTCAAATAAACTGTCCTAAAACGTGTTTGACATCAACAGGTGGAGCTATTCAACAAAAATAGCTCACCGCTTCTTATGCTGCAAGATGGCTGCCTCGCAGGCAAACAAAAAGCGTAGAATTGTTCCATGTAAGCATATGAGGTGTCAAAATTACTGTTTTTCGCCCTTGAGGCTGATGAAACAACCGAACATGAGAACAAGAGGATGGAAATGCAAGGAGGGCTTACTGGAATTACCCTAAAGGAGTCAGCTAGGCTAAAATTTTTCACAGCAGATGTTGCATTGACTTGTATTGCTAAGAAACTGAAAAATATGCAGACATACACTCAGCAAACAAGGGGACCAACATCACAGTTCCTCTCAGATGACAAGAAATCAACAAGATAGGAATGTAATTCTACAGAAAAAGGCTTTTGAATCTTGGCCTACTACATCGTAGAGAGGTTTGTTTGCCAGATACGCGTACAATACTGGTAAAAAAAAAAACCGCTCGTTTTCTTTATCAAGGTTTCAAGAAACCTTGATAAAGACTTGTCACTGACTTATTCGATCATCCACAACTTATTACCCCTTGATTTCTCATTCTTTGAACGTCAAAGTTTTCAGGCGACTCGTGGTCACCCATTAAAGTTGAAGTTTCTCTCGTCCCGCCTCGATGGCAGAAGACACTTCTTTGCACTCCGTGTTGTACCCTGTTGGAACTCACTTCCAACTGAGGTGGTGACTTTGCCTTCTCTTCATTGTTTTCGTCGGTTAATTACAGCTTGTGACCTATCTAAATTCCTTAAGAGGGTTTATTAGTGATACATCCTTTACCTGTAGTGTACCTATCTTCTATTTTTTCTTTATTATCGAATTAAATCAGGGGCGGTGTTAGTGGTTTTACCCTTCCGTCACCTAACCAGCTATATGTGGCAGGTTAAACATTTATATTATTATATTTATTAAGAGCCTAGAGGCCCGAAGCCATGCGCCCTAATACAATTAATACAAACAAAATACAAGAAACACTACAGGCAGAACTAATGCAAAAGTGCCACTATTTGTTTATACGTAGGTTTCAACATTGCTCTCAGATGATTGTTAAAAGCGGTGGCGGTAGGCAGGATGGCAAAGGAATGATAAGTTCTTCCAAACAATAAGCAGGGCAATCCATTGTTTAACCTATTGATCGCTTATTGTATGAAATTCAGTTGCATTGTTGATTAGACTTAAGCAGCTTCAATACACTTTAAGACAATTTAAACAATTGGAGAGGTCCTCCTTACGTTTGGTGATGAGTATTCGTTTGTCTAATTTTGTGTCGATTCATCAGCAAAATCAACAGCTAATGGCGCGAAATGGGAGCAGTGGCTTTAGACGTGTTTGAACTTTGGTGTTAAATCTCACACTGTTGCTCGACAGACCCAATAGAACGGTAGAAGGTCCCTGGGTTTACCTACTAGGCGGCCTTCTTGTTAAGGTGTTTTTTGACAAATGTGGTACCACTTCATATAAAATTTGTTGTAGTGCTGTACCAAATTTGGTGAATTGATAGTGTTAGATTTGAGAAACCCAATGATAGTACCCCCATATTCCACTTTCGCTTTTAATAAACGCAGCCGTTTGATTCATCGTGTGAAATATTTTCATCAAAATTTACGGAAAGTAGAAAATTGTAGCCTAATACGTTCATTATTACGTAGGCCATCACTGCATTAGTACTCAAATAAAAGTAACCTAACCTAACTGCATTGATTATTGTCTCAGCGAAGCACTCGACGTCAGCGGCACACTATTTTAATGAATTTAGTCAAGGAAAAGCATTCTTACATTGTTGAAAATTTCTACAAGCCGCGGTATCTTTCATCACTGTGCGGAATATGTAGTTGGTTGACTGGGGCGCAGACGTTATGGTTGATGTAAGAACAATATAAGAACAATGTAAGGCAAAGTGCGATGGTATGCAGAGACTCTTGTACGGCAAATGCACCAATCCATTGAAGATAATGGCTTTCCCTTCAATGCAGTAGCCACGTGGTTTTGTCGAAACTCCCCTCCCCCCATTGTGCTTACTTGTGGCCGAAAGCCGACCACCCCACCCCCTGGCCGACCACATGGTTTTTGAATGACCACTAAGTCTATGGCTGATGATGATGATGATGATGATGATGATGATGATGATGATGATAATGGTTCTCCCAAGACCAGCAAAAACTGCAGCAAGACGCGCTGAAAGCACGAATAACGAAATACGCCATGTTGTAGCATTGGTAGCATTGATTAGTGTTGGCGGGACGCCCTAGAACGTAATCTTCTCATTATTAGCTTTCCCGGTGTTTCAGCACTAAACGAACATTATTTTCCGTACCAGTGACTATCCTTGAAGTCTTCGGAGGATTTATTGCTACATCAAAGGATCGTGTAATGCATATATTAAAAACCAAAACGGGTAAAAGGGGCTGCCAAGTTCAGAATGGTTCGGCCCTTCAAAGGAGTGTTATCAACACACCAAAATATTCGCCACGTTAATCGCACTGCTTAATAGTTCGAAGGTTAAATGAAAACTAGAACATTGCTACTTTCAGGAGCAATGTTCAATTTTTCATTTAATGTCCAAAGTATTATTCAGTACGATTAACTTGGCAAATATTTTGGGGTGTTTATATCACTCCTTTGAAGGGCCGAACCATTCGGAACTTTGCGGCCCCTTTTACCAGTTTTGGTTTTTGATATAATATCACTCTTTTTTTTTAATAGTATTGACCCAACTCCACTACCGTGCAGATGTGTAATAAAGTGCCACGTCAACAAGAAATTAGTTTTCAACATTTTGCTACTACCTTTCGCCTATAGGCAGAACCATTCTCAACTTAGTCACCTCATTATAGGTTTTTGGTTTGGTTTTAATTTTGTTGTAATTTGTTTTATTTAGTTAGTTTTGGTGTGTTGATATCACTCCTTTGAAGGGCCGAACCATTCTCAACTTGGTGGCCTCTTTACCAGTTTTTGGCTTTGTTTTTGCAGTTGGTTTACTTTTCGTGACTTGGGCGTGAATACAATTTCTTTGCAACGTTGTTTAGATTTATCATGATACACTATGTGTGTGACTAGGCACGCACATCAGTATACTCGTTCTCATTGTCCGAACTTTGGCCGTCCAATGAGAGACGGTCCCGACAATACTAACAATGGTAGCGGCATCCCACAGGGCAGTGTCCTCTCCCCACTACTTTATGATATGTATATTGCAAAAAATATTGATCTTACAAAGCAGTTCCATTTTGACTGCGTTTGATATGCTAGAAGAATTCTTTTACTCCTTGTGATGCCGAGCCCCTAGCTGAACTCCGCCACATTATATCCATCTGGTGAGGAACAACACGACATTCACTCTGCCCCTGCGGATGATGATTCTTTCCTCAAAGTTTCTGGAGCTGATGTTCTTGTAGCTCTTGGTTCCTTCCATGCCGGTTCTTCAGGGAAAAAAGAGGCCTAGATTTCCCGCGTCCACAATATCTGAAGAACCTTGTGGGTGATGGCAAAGGTGTTGTTCAGGAGCGACTCTTAAGGTCCCTCGTGAAGCTGTGTCACTGGCCTCTCTTGTCACCCTGAAGAAAAAGACCGGTGGGATCAGACCTATTGCCATAGGCAACACCTTCTGCCGCTTAGTGTCCAAGTTGGCCTGTACCCGCTTTTCCACTAGGTTCGGTGCTACTCTTCGTCCTGTGCAACTTGGCTTTGGCAACCCCGGCAGAGCCGAGACCGTTGTTCATGCTACACGACGCTATGTGAACCATACGCATGGCGTCCCTAGGGTGATTATTATTATTATTGACTTCAGGAATACATTTAATATTGTGCGGCGGGACCATATGCCGTCTTCCGTTAAAGAGTGTTTTCCTGATTAGTACCCTTTCCATTTCCAGTGCTGCAGACACTCAGCCTTCCATTCAGGCGTACAAGGATCAGTTTATTTCTTCTCAAAGTGGTGTAAACAGGGTGATCCCCTTGGCCCGGCTCTTTTGTGTTTAGCTGTGCATCCGATTGCTTCAGCTCCGTCCGCTAACCTTAACATCTGGTTCCTCGAGGATGTCACCATGACGGGCCCACCATCTGCTGTTCTTCAAGACTTTAAATCACACATTGAGGGTTCTTAGAAGCTTGGGCTGGAGATTAACTCCTCCAAATGTGAGTGGATCCTCCTAATCTTCTATTGAAGAGGATACTCTTCCACCATCAGCAGATTCCAGTCCTTCGCTGTTGGCATCCGTGCTCTGCGTCCTCCCAAGGAAGTGCTTTTAGGAGCCCATTTGACCTTTAAGTGATTGCGTCATGTTTTGCTTGTGTCATGTTACCAACTACGTAAGAGTTATGAACAAAGGTAGGCCTTGCTGTGCATAGTTTAAACAGTTCTCTCAACTGGGCCAATCACCTCAGCGACATTACAAATCGATAAGGGAAGCAACTTCGTTTTTAAGCACGATCTATCGAGTTATTAAGAGCGAGCTTGACAACCCTGCCCTTCAGGCGGACCTGGATAGGATTAACGATTGGTGTAATACCTGGAAACTGAACCTTAACGCAACGAAGACAAAGGCAATTCACATTTCGCACAAGAGAAACTTCAGACATCCAATTTATTATTTAAAAGGTCTTGTATTACAAGTTGTTGACGCCATCACTTGCCTCGGTATCAAACTTAATAACACGTTATCTTGGTCTGATCATATCGAAAGCATCTGTGCCAGGACAAATGGTGAAGTTTCGTTCCTTCCATAGATTGTTGAAAGACGCTAGTGCCAAGGTCCGGGAGGTCGTCTTCAACACAGTGACGAGACCCAAATTGGAATATTGTTGTGCTGTCTGGGATCCGTACACGTTGTCCTTGTCAGACTGTGTTGAACGGGTGATGCGGAGAGCAGCTAGGATGGTGTGTGGCGACTGTAAGAGAGATAGCTGTGTTACTAGCATGTGCAACATTCCGCAGCGGCAATCCATGCAGGTCAGAAGAAAGTTACACAGACTTCATGTTTTTTTCCGCATTTTAAATGGTGCCACTTTGCTCGAACCTGCTCGTTTTTGTTCTTCCCCAGACTTTATGAGTCGGATTGACCATGCAAGGAAAGTTGAACGATTCCAGTGCAACAAGAACACCTTTGCTGGTTCGTTTTTTCCTCGTACCATCATTGACTGGAATTGCCTTGAAAGTGAGTTTTTTTTTTTTAAATAGTGACGTGGCATTTGTTGCTAAACTTAAAGCCTCTTCTCAACCACTTACTTGTCGGCACAGTCTCTGAGTCTTGTTTTTTTCCTGTTGTTTATTGTTGGATTTTATTGTTTTATTTTGATATTGCATTTTGGGCTCTGTTAGGGCGTTGCAATTATTGTATAAATAAATAAATAAATTATTGAGAGCGTTTAAGCAGAATGTTCGCAGTTCTCGATTTCCATATTACTCATAGCTCTGAAACTTTTTTTTTACGTACCACTGTGTACAACTGCGTGCCGAGTTAAATTAGTCTTTCGCGAGAAAGCTTTCCCACATTCACCACATTCGAACGGTTTCTTTCCACTATGAACAACTCCGTGCAGTGTTAAATGATTCTTGTCAGCAAATGCCTTGCCACACACATCACATTCGAACGGTTTCTTTCCACTGTGCACTAGTGCGTGCCGCGCTAAATAAGACTTTTGCTGGTAAGCATTTCCACACTCACCACACTTAAATAGTTTTTCACCACTGTGTACCGCTGCGTGCAGCGTTAAAGTATTCTTATACGCAAAGGTCTTTCCACACTCACGACATTCAAACGGTTTCTTTCCACTGTGTATTACTTTGTGCCGCGCTAAATGAAACTTATGCAAAAAGGCCTTTCCACAATCACCACATTCGAACTGTTTCTTTCCAGTGTGTACTAGTGCGTGTCGCGTTAAATCAGACTTTTTCCGATAAGCTTTTCCACATTCATCACACTTAACAGGTTTCTTTCCATTGTGCACAACTTTAAGTGCGTGCACCGATAAATAACTGTTCTCTGCAAGGCCTTTTCCAAACTCGCCACTCTCAAACGGCTCCATTCTGCTTACTACACGAGCTTTGCTTCTTACTGTTGTTGATATGTTAGTTCCGGATGATAAATGTGAGTAAGCCCACACATTAAATTAAAGGACAATACCAACACGGATCGTCGTCAACAAGGGGCTGCACAGATACGACACTTCACAACACATCTACTGCTTTTAATTTGAATTGTGGTCCTATCTGAGACGAGCAAATGGAGATGACACGGATCTCACTCAGCCTTGCAAGCATTTTGTTTTTGAGGCCCACTGGCAACTAACAATCAGTAGGCTACCTTCCTAAAGCGCCGAACAGAATGAACCAAACGCACCACTGTTGGTGACAGTTCAGCTCATTCCCTATATAACCGTGTTGACGCGCTTGCTTACGTCACAGCCAACTTGATACGGCAGCGTCGCTCACCTAAAGCGCCGTATCAAGTGGCTGTATCAAGTGGCTGTGCTCTCCTAAAGGTGAGCGACGCTGCCGTATCAAGTTGGCTGTGCTTACGTTAACCATCGTCAGCGATGAATGTATTTCGTTACCTCACGCATGCTCAAAAGCTCCAACACTGGCAGCCACACGTAACCACCTCCCCGAGATGGTGTGCAATTTGGCATTGCTCGCGCCTGGTTACATCCGTTAGCCTAGCCTGGTCCAATCAATTAGCCATGTCTGGTAATGTTGAAGATATGACATAATGGACTCCGAAAAATGTACAAGAAAATGAAAAAATGAAAGGTAATTCAGAAACACTCAAACACGAAGGTAGGCATAAAACAAATTCGCAAAATCCCATTCCCGAAATAGAAAAGGCACCAGCACGCACTTTGCACTTGAAAAGTAAAGGCGAAAGGGCTTTGTTGTGCTTGTTGATTTTGCTGAGCTGCGATTGCAGTTTCGGAAGGTACTAAACGGCTGACACAACGTTACTGCACACGCGCGACGTCAAGTTTGAGCCAAACTGTCTCTAACAGTGGTGCTTTCTGTTCGGTTGTTTAGGAAGGATCTGTTTTTTACAGCGTCCGTTTCAAATCTTTGGCGTCATTCGGCCCGCCAGTTATTTATTTATTGACTTAAAATAAATGTTTCCGATGGTGTATAATTAGCGAACGCAACAGGCAATTTGGAAAAATGCGAAAAATTGAAAATCATCATTTTTGGACGGATACGAAGGGTCTGTATAAAAAAAAGTTACATGCGCCCTGTTATCCCCCCCCCCCCGCGGCCGGGGCCCGCGGGGAGTGGGGTATTTGGGGGGGTGTTCGTGCCACTGTGAGCGAGGAACGAAGATTCATCTCTAGTTTGCCTTACACACATCTTCTCTTCCACGTTTTCTTCCACTACGAGTGCAAAAAAATCCGTAAACATCCCATTCGTAAACTCTAACAGTAACTATGTTGAGTCTACAAGTGTGATATCCACATGTTTTTGCACTTTTAGTGTAAGGAAACGAGTCGTCATCCAGTCAGTTTTCTGAAAACATAATGTGGAACAAACTATAGTACAAGGCGTATTACAGTACCTTCCTAAAGCACCGAACAGAACTAATCAAACGCACCACTGTTGGTGACAGTTCAGCTCATTCCCTACTCTAACCGTGTTGATGTGGCTTGCTTACGTCAACCATCGTCAGCGATGAATCTGTTACCGGTTCCTCACGCATCTCAAAAGCTCCACCACTGGCAACCACTCCAAACCACCTTCCGGATATGGTTCGCAATTTGGCATTGCTCGCGCCTGGTTACATCCTTTAGCCCAGCCTGGTCCAATCAATTAGCCACGTCTGATCACCTTAAAGTTATGACGTAACGAGTGCTCTCTTGAGCTTGTTGATTTTGCTGAGCTGTGATTGCAGTTTCGGAAGATACTGAACGGCAGATGCAACATCACTGCGCACGCGCAACGTCAAGTTTGGAGCCAAACTGTGTCTAACAGTGGTGCGTTCTGTTCGCTCTGTTCGGCCGTTTAGGAAGGTACTGTTGCTTGATCAAGGCTTTTGTCATTATCTAACTCTATGGTCGAATCCTTGTCTCCAAGGTCGAGTGGAACCAGGTGGTCGCGACTGTATTAGAAACAACGCATTCCAAACCTTCGCACTCTGCATTCCATCCGACGCTCGGCCGACGTCAATAACCTCAACATGACGCAGCCAACATCCGGTTCTCGTCTGAATGAGATCTGATGAGATTCGCCGAAGGCCAATCCTACAATATATTTATTTATTTATTTAATTAAAAAAATGATTGTAACCCCTACTATAAAGAGCATGACAACAATTTCACGAATCTCATTAAGGCAAGAGCAGAGGCGAGTGCGAGAACTGGGTACAGCCGTAGATGCGGCTACATAAAGAAATATGGCGGCGCCTGGTTGTATTCTGTTCTCGCCTCTGCTCTTGCCTGAATCAGATTCGTGAAATTGTTGTCATGCTTTTTATAAGGGGGTTACAATAATTTTGTATATAAAATAAATAAATAAATATATTGTAGGATTACCATATTGCAGTTTACCATCGTCCTGCGATACACATCCCATAATATTCATCATTTGTGTCGTAATTGTACGACGAAGGTAATGCATGTAGTGTAGGATGCCACAAATGCGAAAATAAAGTATATCTTAAAAATGATGCAAACACCAATTTCTAAAATCGAACAACTATTGGAAACTTAGTTCAAACTTTTGCTTGTCTTAGCATAAATTTTGCAAAGAGCATCACAGTGTAACTGTAGCCATGCGTGTTTTACCCTACTCGTCGGACTTGTGTATTTCTCCAATATTGTGTACCCCACGAAAATCATCGTGGCGGCTGCCATTCCCAAATCTCAAAGCGGACGTATCAATGCTGGCTGCCCCTTTAGCCGTGAATCTGTTTGTCCGGTATTGCAGTTGACCATATACCGTCG
>JAHWFP010179283.1:0-12931 GCA_023313725.1 Lithobius niger | reverse complement strand
GATACCCGGGTATTTGAGGTTTGGACAGATTCTGAACAGAAACTTGTTACTTAAATCATGTAAAACCTAACGATTGGAACCTGTATTTTTCTAGTTATTTAGACTGATCTGCCTCAATTTGCGATGCAATTAGACTGACTTGGCAAATTGTGCTGGCCATCTAGTAAGCCAAGTTTTCCTGCTATATTGCCACTTTGAAATCGAGAATGTTTTCAGGTCACAGTTTAACAATCGTTGCTTCGGTGTTCTTCGCTCAAAACGGTGTTCTTCCTTGAGGTAGCGGGAAATTTCGGCACTTGCTAGCACCACCAGACTTTAGGGTGAACACCTAAAAGCCATATTAATAATTATGGTTGGATGAAAAACTAAGGTTGGACCTTGATCAGCGGCAACCATTCTTATTCTGTTGTGTACCGATCCAATTTGGAGCGTCGTTTCCAATAAAAAATGTTAACGCCTTTGTTATATCTCAAAAAAGGCTCATTTTGCTAGTTGACGCCAGTCTAAAACACATGTTAGCATCCGAATAGGGAGAGCCGCTATGCTATGCAATGGGCGCCATCTTGAATTTTTAGTCACATGGGCAACAATGGCAAACTTAACACATTCCTTTAGTGAATGAAAGCTGCAGGAACAAATTCAATGAACATGCAGACTGACAGACTTGATAAAGTTGTTCCCGTTAATTGTTCGGTTCTGATGCACCTTCCATCTTGCTTACAGGGTCTAGCTTTCAAATGGTTAACATAAAAAATTAATGCAAGGGCACATAACTTTGTAGGATTTATACGAGTTGATACAATAGTGAAAACAATACAGAGAAGTCCACGATTATGATGAACTTAACGGTAGGGATCGGCCGATATGACTTTTTACTAAGGCTGTACCGAACGAAAATTTTTCAGCCGAACCGAACCAAACCGAACAAACCTTAAATAAGCCGAACACCGAACACTTCCGAACCGAACAAAAATGTACCAAACCAATCTATCTTAAACTAAATGTAAAAGTACTCAGTTCACAAAGATTCATCAAAGTACAAGTTTCTTAACAAATGTAGGTATTTTCACATGGACTTGTAAGTCCATAGATGTTGAAACCCTGTTTAAATATAAAATATCTCCACTACTTTTACATTTTCCCTTCTAACTTCTGAACCGTTAGAGCTAGGAACTTGTGGTTTGGACCAACAGAAAGCTGGCGGAAAAACCTTCAAAATGGTGTATTCAAACATCAAAATCCGCCGATTAGAAGTGAAAATATGTTCGGTTTGGTATTTTGCATTGGAAAGACCGAACACCGAACCGAACCGAACACCCTCTGTTCGGCCATGTTCGGTTCGGTTAGTTCGGTTCGGTACAGCCTTACTTTTTACCGATACAATACGAAACCGATGAAAGGTAAACCGATACGATACCGATACAGATGTCGATACCGATAATAATAACAAATCAAGACTAAAAGTTTATATTTTGTACAAACAATGCAACTTCGGTTTCTGGTTTTGCTTGAGTTTCAACTGTTGAGATTTCCAAAAAGTTCTGTGCAGCAATAGCAGCATTTTTACTCTTATTCTTACTTATGGCTTCAGTACATTCATTTTCTTAGTTAGATTTCAGTTGGTTGTTGTAAAACTTACAGCAGCAGAACAAACAAGTGCCACATTTTCATTCCAAACTGAGCAAATGACTTTGCTTTTGCTGCACTTGGTGTCAGTTTTACAGGGAAGACGGTTGCATTTCTCGGCATAACAAATATCTGTATCGGAAGCCTTATAGTGGTCCGATACCGATATGGCAAAAATACCGATAAATACAGATAATACCAATATCGGACTATCCCTACTTAACGGCATCTATTGCTGCACCGGTACCTGTAAAATATGTGGGCATCTGTTGCATTGCTAGTATCGGAACCAGTACAGCCGTCCCCCACCCACTTATAAAATCTTTTGAAAACGATTTAGTGATGTTCGTCTACCTGGTGTGCTTATCTTCTATATATCGTTGCATGTTGTAGGTTGTAAATTGAGCCTGTGATATGGAAAAACGTTACCAAACCGTTATTTATTCAGTTGAATTGTAACTGCTATGCGAATGTTCTGTAAGCTTACACTGGGGGGAAAAATTGGGGGTGGGGGGTTTAAAAATACACGGAATTACATTTTTCCACACCGTCTAGAAAAACAAATTTGTTGTTCACAACGTTGTTTCAATAACGGGCTCAGTTGTCTATTGATTTGATCAGGAGGTAATGAATTCTAGTCTATTGATGTCGGTATGAGTACATAATTTATATATATATATATATATATATATTTTCTTTTTCTTTCTTCTTTCAGTTCACATTATACCTAATGCACTAAAGAATTTTTAATTTTAAAAAAGAAAAGCTTGTGCTTCATGGACACCGCGAAATTGAGGCTAGCATTGCAAAAAAATAATTGTTGCAACAAGGACTGATAGCTTTTCTTTAGTTCGAGAAAGGGAGATTAGTTTTGAGTATCGCACGGAACTAAGACTAAATCCTGTTTTTTTTAACTTGGCAAGAATTCATAATTTGTTCAAAATAAACATTTGTGCAGGTTAGCTTTTATTTGGTTTGTCTGGTCTCCAAAATAGTCACCTTGTAGGGGGCAGGGAAACAAAACAAAACATTGTTATGAACGTCAGCTCCTCGCTTAAACCGTGAGTACACAGGACGGAAAGCAATGGCTCAAGATGGGCTAAATAAATAGGTTTGCATCCGTATTTATTTAAACCGTGAGTGTCTTTGAGAAGAAAAAACGATGCCAGGCTTTGCTAGCACGAGCACATGCTTCCATCAGATGCCACATTTTCAAGTGTATGCAATAGCTGGTGTATTCCGGTTAATAAAAATTTGGGCCAGGTTTAGCATTCCTG
Source organism: Lithobius niger (assembly GCA_023313725.1). Classification (NCBI taxonomy): domain Eukaryota; kingdom Metazoa; phylum Arthropoda; class Chilopoda; order Lithobiomorpha; family Lithobiidae; genus Lithobius; species Lithobius niger. The sequence continues at coordinate 10,028 of JAHWFP010179283.1, read as the reverse complement.
TCCTGGAGTTAGCAGTGTACTGTAATTCGGTGCACCCATATTTTCTAGAAGTATGTATGCTTACTGAATGACCCTTATGAACCAGTTAAGCGCCCGAATTTTTTTGTTTAGATTTACTGAGGTAAGCAAATGTAAAGGTTAATATTTTTGCCAATTGTGCAGTCCCCATGGCAGGAACGTTTCCAACTTGCAGCGGCAATACGGCTTTATTTATGCAAGATTAATATTGAAGTACATAGCAAGATGGATATGTTCTGCATACACTGCTTGCTTTCTGCGGCGTACTATGCTGAGAGGCCCCATTTCTGCCATGGGGTGTGCAACTAGATCAAGGTTTTCTTTAATATGGGTGTTAGATTTGTAGGTAATTTATTGTAACAGCCTAGTTTTATTTTTAATTTCACTCAAAGAGTTTTATTCTGAAGCAAGAAAATCCAAAGCTTTACCGAGTAAATAAACCATTTCCAGTCTACGTTCTTGTATGGTATTGATGACCTAGAAAAATTAGCTGTGCTGTGTATTATGTGGTATTGGATAAGAAAATATATCCTTGTTACATTGTGGTATTAAGTTTGCAATTAAGAACGTACGCCTTATGCATAAAAGGAACAATATTATTGGAACCAAATCCCAAAACCCTTCAACGGGATCTTTTTCGTGTATTGTTAAAGCGCCTCAAGTGAGAGAAATGAATGGAGGTGTGCGTAAAAAAATATTGTTGGAAATGTTTGTTTCTATGTGCTGTGCGGAAATAGACATTTCCCGTGAATTTTTGCATTCCTTTCCAGAGTTCCGTCCTTTCCTAGAGGTTTTTTTTAGTTGCACAGATCTGTCCAGCTGCATAACCCAAGTGTGCATGCGTGAGCACACTTCTCCGTATATAAGTACCAAGGCATGGCTGGTTGGCACCTTTTTTCGTCTAGCGGTCCACAGTGTGGACACACTCGTGTGTCTCCTGCTCTCTCGTTCCAAGATTTCCGCATCTCGGAAGATCTTCCGTTCGAACGTCTCTTTCGTCACTGATGGCAAGACCCGAGGGATCCGCCCGCCAAGAAAGGCTGTGTTTTGCCTGCCAGCTCTCCGCCTGTTAACTCTGCTGTTGTTGGACTGTCGCCCTCACCTCCAGCATCTCCTGACTTGCTTGCCCATTTGGATTCATCACCATCACCGCTTCTTTCGCAAGAACTACCTGTGACTTCCGCGTCCTCAATTTCATGTGGCCAACCATTGAAGTCCTCTTTAACCCTCGTAAAGCCAGGAAATCTTAAGTCGAAGAGCATTCCACCAAACGTCACGCCAACTGCATTCTTCCTCTCTTGCCGGCTCGCCACTCAATCTTTCGTCATGTTCCTCTCGCCATTCACACAGTTCACCTCTGGCTCCTCTTTCGCACCATTCTCACATCTTACCACCAGCCTTTCTTCCAAGCAAGTTCATATGTTAATGGATAGAGCAATTTCTGATTTCACGTACAAGCAACGTTCTTCTCGTCCTATGCCTCCCGCCTCAGCTCAAGGCAAGTCCTACACCAGGGAATTGGTTGCTCCTTCATCTGCAGGCACCTCACGCAAGCGTCGCCTTTCTACTCTTTTGTCCTCTTCCCACACAGACTCCTCAACCACGAATCCCGTCTTTTGTCAGCCATCCACTCCTCCTTCCCTTCTTCGTGACCCTCTTGGGGCAGCGTTGACTATTAGACAATCCAGTCCCTCCGCTCCCGACTCTGACAGGGAACTCGGCCACGACTCCATTCTTTCGACTGCCCGCGCTTATGACAAAACGGGACCAAGTGGACAACCCTCGCCATGCACATTTCGATGACAGCTTCAGCAATGATGAAGACTTAGTTCCCGAATGGTTCGTTTACAAGTCGTCGTCAAGAACGGGGGCCTGTCAATCGGTTTTGGCTTTGCTAGGAACCTAAACGTCGTGCTATTTTGGGACAATCTACTACCCTTCTCACCACACTTTTATGCAATAGTGGCTTACATTGGAACCTCCGCCAACCCCAGGAATTCTGAACTTACCCTCAATCGGAATTTTTAACCATCGAAGATCTGCATGCACATTGCAAAGAACGTCGACATTCCATCCTCTATTTTAAAAGAAAACGACAAGCTCCTTCGTCTCAGCCTTCGTGCCGCATTCCAGGCTGACTTAACACCGCCATCTATGCCTTACGTGAGAAGCGTTCGTCGGAATCCAACCGCCGTGAAGCCAATCACCTTTACTTCTTGATTGGCCAACTTTTCAAGAAAGCATTATTTGCCACTTTTCACTCTTTCAACTGACCGACAAAGGCTTTATTCAACTCTTCACTTCTTCTCCGTGAAGTCGTCCTGAATTCTGCACCAAATCTCAATGACTCCACCAGACACGAGTTGCGCAATCAGCCTCTGCATGAATCTGACACTGTCTTTCTTCGCCTCATCCCCAAGATTTCACCGCACTTCGATGCTTCATGGAAGCCGAAAGAAAACTACCCCAACCAGACCAACAGGGACAAGTGGCCACGACAACGAAACTACAATAGCAACACTCGTCACAACGAAAATAGTTCAAATTGGAGCCGCCCCAATGACAACCGGTCCTTTCGCGGCAGATCCACCAACCGCAGCTTTACCGCCGCATCTGTTTCTCATTTCCCAGCGTCAAGCTCGCAAGACCAATGACAATCCCCAATTTCATCCCTTATTCCCTTCCCGTGGGAGGCTATCTTCGCAACTTGTTAACCGCGTGGAGAAAATTGAGGTCCAATCAACAGGTCCTGTCCATCACCAGTCAAGGCTTTCCTCCCACATTTCACGAACAAGCCAGCAATGATTTCGCCACCTCCTTGGGAGTTTGCCTTGTCTTTCGTGCAAACTTCAAGACCTTCTAGCAAAGGGCACCATCGCCATAACTTCAAACCCTCTCATGCTAGGATTCTACAGTTCGATCTTCTCCGACCAAAAAAAATCTGGCAACGAAAGAAACATCTTCAACCACGAGCCCCTAAACTAGAACGTGGAAAATTGCCACGTCAAATTGAAAACACTCGACTCCATTCGCCAGTCCCTAAAACCAAACGAATGGACGATTTCTATCAATCTAGAAGATGTCTGCCTCCACGCCCCACTGCACACATCTGTCCACAATCTGTTTCGCTTCATGTACAACGGCACAGTCTACGAGTTTCAGTGGCTTCCTTTAGGGCTCAACGCAGTACCCAGGATCTTCACGTTAATTCTCAAGCCAGTCCTTGCCCGCCACCAAAGCCAAATCCCGGCAAGCGCCTGCCAACGATTGGCTCTTAATCACCCAAGAACCAAGCCAACTCATGTTTGTCGAGATTTCAGAAAACATCTCCTCAAACAAATCTGTTTTCGGCATAAACAAAATCAACTTGTTTCTGCTCCAGAATTCATCTTTCTAGGAGTTTCTTTCAATCTCGCATCTGCAACCATTACGCCGTTTCTGGACAGAACGGAAGACTTTTGCTCAGGCGTGTTCCTTTCGTCAGAAGTCAAATCACACCTTCATGGAAAAATGGACTATGATAATCTTGTCCCCTACGGCAGGTGGATGACCAGGCCATTCCACCATTACCGCGTCAACTCCTGGAGAACAACAAAGCAATGCCTTATACTCCACGGACAACGGTTTCCCGCACATACCCCTCCTATAGTGGTCCGATGTCCAGACCCTTTCACAGTTGGTTCCCCTTCACAAGGCCCCAGATACCGTCGCCTCCTCACTGACACCTTCCTGGAGGATTCGGGGAGCACACATAACTCATGAAGTTTCGGGCAGATGGACATACCTCGATCAGGACCGCATCAACATATTGGAACTAAAGGCCGTACTCATGCACTCTACTACTTTCGTTACCTTGTCTCAGGAAAAGTAAACGTTAGTCCAAGCAGACAACACAACGGAAATTGCTTACATACAAAGGAAGGAAGACAAGATACCGTCAACTCCACAACATCACTTCGGCAAACTTCACATTTCTAACACTTCACATTCCAGGCAACCAGAACGTCATTGCGGACTCTCACTCTCGCCAAAAGCCTCCCTCAGGAGAGTGGACCCTGAAAAAAACCCATTTGCAAATCTCTCAACACATAGGGCTCTTCGATGATAAGACCTATTTGCCAAGGCACAATGCCAGACTTTCCCACTTCATCAGCCCAATTCCCGACGATCAAGCACGAGCAGTGGATGCACTAACCTTGCCGTGGTAGAACCTCTACGGGTATTTCTTCCCACCGTTCAAGCTTGTACCTCCCGTCCTCCAGTAGATCGAGTCGTCACAAGGAATCGTACTATTAGTAGCTCCGAACTGGCTGTCAGCAGCATGGCTCTCTCAACTTCTAAATCTTCTAATCGATGATCCAAGAAGCCTACCAGACATTCCCTTCTCCTTCCGAACATCAACACTCTGAAACCTGCACGGGTGGCTACTATCGTCAAACTCATCCAAAATACTGGAATTCTTGAAGAACAAGCCATCAGCCAGTCAACTAACAAAATTTACAAACAGCCACTGGAAAAGATGGTTTCATTGGTGTAACGGGAGGAAAGCCAATCCAATTGACCCCCTCTCTACCCAAACTCTAAGTCTTCAGTGATCTCTTCAAAGAAGGTTTGAAAGTATCTACAATCCTAGTTCACCGCTTCGCCCTGAACTCAAAGCAGCAGGCAAAGCTCATCTCCTTGCTTATCAAATCCCTCGAAATTAAACGCCCCACTGTCTGCCAGCTTTTTCCTGACTGAGACCTTTCAATGGTTTTGGGTTCTGATGAAAGCCCCCTTTAAACCACTACTTGTACAAACGTTCTCACCTGCAGCACAGTGTTTTTGGTTCTTGCCGCAAGCCTTGTCAATCGATCCAGATTTCTACTGACTTACCCCAATTTCACTGCCGCTCATCTGCTCTCAAGATCTTCCGTTTGTGCAAAAACTCGGAAGCCCTGGCGAACCATCGAAACTGATCATTCCAGCGCTTTCAAACATAATCGATGGTGAACCAGAATGCCTCCTCTGTCCGGTACGTGCACTACGATTTTACATCCAAAGGATAGAAAATAACGAATCTGCAGTGGCCGCAACCAACTCTTCCTTTCCTGCAAAAGAGTTTGGTGAAACCTCTGCATGAAACTTGGATCAATCAAGGCAGTCATCCTCCGTGCCTACGAAGACATCAACCTAGACTGCTCCGATAACATCAGGGTTGCCGCAAATGAACTGGGATCCATCTCAACATCGTGGGCTTTCCACAACGTCATTCCATTTTCTGAGATCGTCGCAGCCGCATCCTGGAGAGTTTGTCAGTATTCACATCACACTACTTCAGAGATGACCACACAAGCCAATGGACTACGTCTGGAATCCATCGTCGACGCCAGGTGTCATCAACTCCCCATAAGCACTCAGAAGCGGAAGCAACACCCTCATCTCGAAACAAACGGCCCTTTTCGGGGCCACCACATCCTACGAAAAAGAACAAAATACCCGTGTTTTCTTCTGTTTTTTTTTTTTTAATAAAGTACGAAGTTTTAACTTTTGGGGGGGGGATCGAGCTCGTAAGCTTAGAAGGCCTGTCAAGGTGGTGCCTTTCACCAGCTTTGATGAGGTCTTACTCTGATTCCGGATGGCATATAGAAACATGAAATTGCGGGCGTGGCTGAATTTTGTTTCTATTAGCTGTGCCCCACCCTTCCTCCCCTCTTGAGTCCCCAAGGTGTATCAAAAGATAAAAGAAGATGGCAACTGGCGGTGCCTCGGCGCTTTTATAGAGAATGTGCTCGCGCATGCCCAGTTGGGTTGTGCTGCTGGGTAGATCTGTGCAACTAAAAAAAAACTCTAGAGAAATGAATGCAAAAATACACATGTAGTATTTTCTTTAGGCAATAAAACAAATTGAGCCGCCCCCACCCAAGGGGCTGGCAATTTCATGTTTTTCAGCGGGTGAGGGAGGATGTAGCCAATTCAAAAAGGTAGCCAGTACATGGTGCTTCTTCCAATTTGTTTATGGGATTTTAGTTTACTGCTATCTTAAAATACTTGCTGCCTTTTATGCTTTCCTATCGTCCCAACTTTTTTTAATAACTTCAAGGTTCTTGCAATGGCACTCCTTGGAGTACATGACTGCCGCTGGGCGACTTCCTGTTTACCTCTCAGCCTCGGTATGTTTGGGATCCGACGCAGTAGCATTGCGCGTTGCTTTGTCCTGTTAGCCATCATGGCTGATGCTACCCTTTATTCTTTCCCTAGGAAAAGATAGCCTTAAGTGTGCATGGCGGCTAAAGCCAAAGGCTAAACATTTTTTTGTGTAGGTGGTGCCACATGTGTAATTTCAGAAATGTAGGCCTTCACTCGATCTCCCGTTGCAGAGAAGTGCCCCATATGTTTCACCTGTACATATAACTACAGGTCACGCTGCAACCGAGACACATCGCAGGTCGCCTGAATGTGTTGGTGGATGAGTTGTCCTGGGGAACCACATTCCAATGACAGAATGGAGGTTGGTGCTGGAAGTGTGTCTGGCCCTGTTCAACCGGTTGTGGACACCAATAATAGACCTCTTTGCAACCCAAAAGAACAAGCAGCTACCGGTGCTCGTGTTACCGTTGGAAGATGCATCAGCACTAACGATTGATAACCTCAGTATGTCGTGAGAGGGCCTATGGGCATACCTCCTTTCACCGTTCTGCCTACTACAATCTGTGTTGAACATGATACGGGACTTAACAGGAAACTTCATCCTGATCGTGTCATTCTGGGGATCTGCTCCCTGGTTCTTGGATCTGATGTCGCACACAAAAGATAATCTAATTCCCTGCGACTAGTTCCGAACCTCCCATCACAGCACGAAGGTCGAGCTCTTCACGGATGGAGACTCGGAATGTTGAACGTATCCTAAAATGTTATTGTAAGGATTATCGTGTGCCCTGTGCATCAACTGTTCAGGTGTATGAAGGTAAACGAGGGAATAGGAATCAGTGGTGTGGGATCAATCAAGTGAACTAGTGTAACCCGACAGTGCAAGCTTTGCGAGTTCTTCGAACTCCTGTTTTGACAAGGGCTGTTGCCCATCACGATTAAAGGATACGGGGCGCCTATCAATTCAGGGAACCTCCAACCAGTATCTCACCCAACCATAACACACTTGGTGCAATCCCTTAGTGAGCAACGCCTACGGACCCGACGATTCTGCCTGGTTAGGACCTCCCATTAGTGCTGCTTTTCCTGTTGGGGCCACCGTGCGAGCCATTGGGAAAGGCATCTTTTCGAGATCTGATGCTCAAAATGGTGTTCTTCCTTGAGGTAGCGGGAAATTTCGGCACACTCTAGCGCCACCAGACTTCAGGGTGAACACCTAGAAGCTAGGGAAACGTAAGAGTACAATGGTGCTTCCATTGTTCTCGCCATTGGTGGAACCTGAGCGTGTGGTGTATCTGCTTAGGTTCTATTTAGCAGCAATTAAGGATTTGGTAGAATAACCGGGCCGCGGAAGTTTGGCAAAACAGATCGTAGAAGCCATTCTTCTTGAAAATGGGAAAAGATGGAGGCTCGACGGTTCATTAGTGAAGCCACAATCAATAGCGACGTGGATCAATCAGGTGATCGGCGATGCATACAGTGCATTAAGTAGGAAGGGACCAGAACAGTTGATCAGAGCAAATAAAGTTGGGTCTTTGCTAACGGGACCCCTTTGACGAGGAACTGGCAGCATGTAAGTGGCGGAGTAAAACACATTTATCGCCTATGATCTCGGAGGGGTAGAGGCTTCTGCTACAGATTGGAAGTACAGTGTAGAGCAAGGGAGGTGGCACGCACTCTGGTATGGGGTTACAGAGTATATGTTGTATATTTGAATGGTATTGCATTGCGCGGGGTTTGAAAAATAGTTTTTACTTTCTTGCAATGCACGGGGTGTGACGCATCGTTGGTGCACCCAAGTCAGCATAAATATGTGGAAGTGTATGAACCCTCCCTACTTCTGCGTCTAACTAGCTTAATAGCATGCGAGACAAACTGAGGGCGAGCGGGAAATGGGGCACGGCTTAGCGGTGGTCATGTACCCCCAGGAGCGCAATTGCAAGAACTTGGAGGTTATTAAATTAAGTTAGCTGGGACGATAGGAAAGCAAAAAAATACTGGTATATTTTTTTAGGCGTCAAACCCCGTTTATTAGATTTGGCCTCTTGCTTGATTAGGGAACGCTATGGAAACTTAAACCAACTTGAAACCATTAAACAACCACTTCTATGTTAGGCCGGGAAAAAAAAATTGTTCGGTTCTCGGGCGCGGGCGGGTCCCCAAAAATCATGCGGGTCAAAGGCTTTTTATTTCATTCGTCTTACGTCGTTACCCGTGGAGTGAGGCACTGACGAAATAATTATTCTTCCGAAAACTATTGGACACAATTATTTCAAACTTATTACACGCACGCAACAGATATTCATTAAAATGCACAGAAAAAATCGAACAAATGGCTTTAATAGTGTCGGAGAACCGTTGTTTTTTTTGTTTTTTTAATTACGGGCAGTAGCCAAATGAAATCGAAAATCTCCGTGTTGATAAAATGCGTCCGAAAGTCGGCGATAGGCTAAAAATCGTTGTTCGAACTTGTTCCCACCTGATAAGCAATAGTGTGAAGATTTATACGCTCCATTTCCATTTTAGTTTTGCATCGTGGCTGCTGATTTAATTTTTTAATGCTGTGAAACATCATCTTTCTTGTGATTTGTAATGACGAACTAAAACACAAGTTAGTGCTCTCAAGCGCTCACGTGAAATCCGAAGCGATCGGCGGCATCCATGTTGAAATCACGCATCAGCCAATGAGATCACGCAAATCGGTCACGTGGTACCAACCAGCCAATAACGGAACGCGATTTTAAAATGCTTTGGAAAGTTAACTTGAAATGGCCAGAAACGGCCTACAACAATTCACCTGATTGGCCAATGCCAAATGGCCATCGAGAAAATAAGTTGAGAGGCCTAGATTGAAGGGAATTCCAGCTTTCCAACTAATACAAGATGGCAGCGCCCAGTCAAATGCTTCGACCGCTACCGCTGATCAAAAATGACCAATTTTCTGCTTTTTGACTTCGGGAAAAAGAATGAGAAACACATTTTTGCAGTTTTTAGTGAGTCTACACTCAACTAAAGTGCTTTTAATAAAATTGTAGATATTGGTAACAACGGTTTTTTTTTTTACAGAAATCGATGCACAACATGTCAGGAATTTCAGCGTTTCGCATTTCGATATTTTGACGGAAAATTACGTTTTTCGACCCATAGTTTACCTTCAAAGCTTCGACGTCGTTACTGTGTTGGATGATTTTTTTTGGACGTATATATAAGTTCATACTGCTTAAAAGTTAAAGAAAAATGTTGAGCATTTTCATAGCATTTTGAAAATAAATAATAAAATAAATAGCCGGGTGGCCTGGTCCTTTTTCGACTTTCGAAATGCCCGAGAACCAAACTTATTTTTTTCCCCGGCCTTAGGCTCTTTGTATGGGTTCAGGAATAGCACAGAACCTTGATATTACGACTGGGCCTATCTATTACTGATGCTGTTAGTTACAGTATTCATAGAGATCGGGGTCCGTAAAGAAACCCCAGATATATCAATAACATGTCAAAACTAGATATTTTCATTTCGCATTGACTGCTTTTGATGTTCGAAAACACAATTTTAAAGTTTTTTTTAGTAGCTTTTTCCATGGTCCAAGCCCTGAGTTGCTACTCTTTTGCTATTTATGTAGATCTTGCAAAGCAAAATGCTAAATTTTACTTTTGAATTTAAATAAAACAAAATGTCTCCATTTATAAGGCAATACATGTCTCCCGGAAATTAATAGAAATATGAAACTAATGCGTGGACATTCTAGACGCGAGTGGTTTTTTTTTTTTTTAATAATCTGTATTTAGCCCAACATTTAGGTAGTATTTGGTGTTTTGATAGATTAAAAAAAAATGTTGTTTGCATTTGGCCAGATCACTGTAACCAAACCAATACCAACAGGTTT
>JAHWFP010179279.1:0-10794 GCA_023313725.1 Lithobius niger | reverse complement strand
ATATGCTGGACTTTCCTAATATAAAGGAAATTAAACTAAAGCTAAGAGAAATGTGGAGCTAATTACTTATAAAAAATGATAATACAAGAAAAATACTAAATATTTGTAAATTAATACTATAAATGAAATATTGTAAATAAAGTATCATAATAAAATATTTATTGTTATTATAAATCAAAAGGTAATAGAAATATGAATTATGAATTAGACTAATAGAGGTTCAATACTAAATATTTGTAGAACTGTGTGAAATATTAGATTAACCATTATTTATTAATTTGTTATTTATTTATTTTTTGTATATAATAAGATGTAAAATAAGAAAAACTGACGCAACTCATTGCGCAATGTTGGGTGTACGTATATTTAAAAGAAATGAATAAGATGTCTTTGAAATCTCACACAAGCTGTTTTTAACAGCTTCGAGCAACTCATTTGTATAATGTAGTTGAATAAAATTATTATTAATATTATTATTACATGTCGTTAGGTTATCTGTTTAGGCAAAAGGCACTTTAAACATTCTTGGAGCTAAGTATGCAATTTGTTCTTGAACTCGGTCGTGGGCTGTTGAAACATTACTTTAAAATTAGATTTCGACGAAAATGCAATAATTACGCATATTTTTCACAGATTTTGGGATTCAATACTGTGTTCACTAATTACTCGACTCTTAGCTTCAAACTACTGGAAGTAAAATTGTTCTTCTCGTGCACCCCTATGCATAACTGACAGAAAACAAGACTGATTGATATTAGTTCGCACCAAGTTAGACGCACAAACTCATTTTAAGTTTACATTAACAAAAAAAAATTATTTATTTTTAATTTATTGTTGGTGACGTATGTCACGTATATTAACTAACATTGTTGGAGTTGTGCCTTTGTTGGACTTGGTCCGTTTGTTGTTGGCGACTCTTTTTGTATTCTTGTTTATTCTTCTGGCCGATAAGGCGATACGTGGGTAAGTTGTTTTACAGCTAAACCTGGGCCGTATCAAGACCAATAAGTGTGCTTGTTGTTCATCACTGCCTCTTCTCTTCCGGCTCCCACGCCTCTCTGAGTATGTGACTCTCATTTGGTAGCTTCGCTGAGGTTTTTGAAGAAGAAGAGCTTTGCCGAACTTCAAGGACTGAAGACCGCTAAGGGACAAGATGGATGCCTCTCCTCTACAAGATGGCTAGTTAAAGAGTGAAGGATTATTTGACGAGACAAGGAGCTGTCAAGTAAATACAGTCTAGTCTTCGTGAGTACTACGGCATCTTGGATAACTTCCTACTTTACCGCAAGTATAACGTCTACGTCATTTAACTCCACTCCAACATTTCTTTCTTTTCTGCCATGGCAACAAGCGACGGTAGTTTGTTATATAAAGGCATAAAGCTTTTTGACGGCGAAAACTTCTTATTTTGGAGGACCAAGGTATAAAATCACTTGCGTCGTGAGGGACACATCAGGGCCTTAACGGAAGTGCAGCCTGCAGCCGACGCCCCAGCAGCTGTTTGCAACGCATGGCGTACTAGCAACGATTTCGCTCTAGATTTTGTCACCAAATGCCTCACGGACGGCCAATTGATTAATTACCTGGAGGAAACTGTTGTCAAAACGGTATGGGACAATCTAAACACTAGATTTAACGTCCAACGTACCCAAGTGCAACTCAAGTATCTAGATCAGCTGCATACCATAACATTGCAACATGGCGAATCTATGGGAGCTTATTTCACCCGCATTAAGGGACTGCACCACATGTGCACCAGTGCCGGACGCAACATTACTGATACGGATATTGTTCATTACGCCATACGTGGAATAAAGCACCAAAAATATGAATTAACTATAGCAACGTTATATGCAGAAGCTGCACCGACCTCGACCTAGTTGAAGCTTGCTTGACCGACGCATATTACCGTATTATGGGGAAGGATGAGACCACTACGTCGTGGCAACAGTCTACTACACTCATCCAAAATCCTGAACATATACTGTCTGTCAACAAACGTAATTTTCAACGCCAATCAGTGTCTCGTAACCAAACTAAGGTGGCCCCATCTATGACCAACCAACGGCCATCACGTCCACAGATCCAATGCAGTTGGTGTCGAAGATTAAATCATGACCTTTCGACCTGCAGGGCAAAACAACAATTTGAGGCTGAACAGCAACAGTCATCTCGCAAGCCCATCACACCAACCGTGACATCTACAACATCTCAGCAGCATCGCCGATCCTGCAAATTCCGGTCTCGGCCTACAGCTCGACAGCTACAGCCTGATGCAGCCCAATCTCCTCCATCCACCACTGATTTACACCATCTGTTACCATCCCAAACCGTACAACTTGGACGGGTTGAAAATCGACGTAAATCCGAGATGGCGTTAATTGCTTATACAGCTTTGACCTCACGTTTGGAGGATCCTACTGAATACTTTGCTCTCGACTCGGGCGCGACCAGCCATATCACGTGCAGAGACGACTGGCTCCATAATGCTATGCCCGTCAATACGAAAATTTATCTTGCATCGAAGGACAATTACATTTTTGCCACTAAACGTGACGTTGTAAAAATTGAGACACCAAGCCTAATCCTACGTTTGGAAAATGTTCTCTTCTCACTGCAAGCTGCAGCAAATTTAATATCTACACCACGTCTCGACCGCAATGGTTTGACCAAGGGAACCAAATTTACCTTAATTAAAGATGGTGTCGTCATCGCCGGTGGTCCATTGCTCTAGTCTGATGTTTACAAACTGGACGGTGTAATACTCCTACCAGACGTGACTATACCTTCGTTGATGTCCTCCACTGTCACGGATGAACCTGAACCCACCCGACCAAAGCAGTCTCCTAGTCGCTATGAAGACCTTCCTAATGACCTCCCTTCTTGGACGCTGTGGCACCAACGTTTGGGACATCCATCCAACACGTTAATGCGTAAAATACAGCGTGAAGGCCTATTAGGCTCTACTGTTTTTGGTACGGCACCCAAGGAACCATGCGAGACATGTGTATTATGCAAGAGCCGACACTTGCCATATCCACATATTACTCCCATCCGCTCCGCGCATGTGATGCAATTTCTCCATGGAGACCTGACCGGCCCCAACGCTGAACCTACATATCGTGAAGCACGTTATTTATTCTTATTAATTGATGATTATTCACGACGTGTCTTCCCCTTTTTCTTGCAAAAGAAAAGTGATGTCTTGGATGCCTTACGAACATTTGTTTTACAGCGCCAAACCGAGACTGACCACAAACTTGTAACGCTTCAGACCGACAACGAGCCCATATGGAAGTCTGCCCCATTCGAAGCCTACTTGGCTAGCCAAGGAATAAAACACCTTTATTCCGCACGCCGCGGACTACCCATTAATTGACCGCTCATTTCAATCCATCATCAAGAAAGCTACGACTTTGCTCCAACATAGCAGATTGCCAATACGACTTTGGCGCTTTGCAGTTGAGATGTCATGTTATTTGCACAACCTTCTACCAACTAAGCCCCTGTTCAATTCGGAGCATCAAAGCCCTATGAGTCGATGGAGACCAAGCCGTTACCCGTCATCTACACCTACACATCTGCATGTATTTGGTTGCCTGGCCTACTACATCTTGCCGCTACAACAACGCCAAAAGTTCACACCGACTGCTCGTCGTGCGATTTTTCTGGGTTATGCTAAACGCAGTATTGGTTTCTTACTGGTGGATTTAGAGTCGAAGAATTTGCTTGTTAGTCGAGATGTCCGTTTCGATGAACGAGTACGTGGTGGCGATTTACTGACTCCTTTTCTACCAAATTCATCAAACTCGACCGTCTTGGACACTGATATCCATTACGACATACCAACCCATCGGCACCAAGGACCGCCATCCATTCAGGATCCACCACCATTGCCCGAGATGCCTCCACCAGCTCCCGACCTACCAGTGTATGGACCAACACGTGGACGCGGTCGACTCCCAGGCACAACCAAGGTAGTTATGGAAGAAAGACGCGCTCGTGAGGCGGCACAAAATCTTCATTCTGTTCCGCTCGATTCTGATGATGATGATGACGAACCAATGATATTGTTGCGTCATCTCATGACCGCTACATCCATCCCGACGCCCAATACATTTACGGAAGCTATTCACTCAATCGAATCAACTGGCTGGCGTAAAGCCATGGATGCCGAATTGGATTCCATGCGTAGCCATCAAGTCTGGACACTCGTTCCTCGACCCCCGGGTGCTAAAGTAATACGATCTAAATGGGTATTTGTTCGTAAACAGAATCCGGATGGTTCCTTACGCAAACTTAAAGCACGTCTCGTAGCAGCCGCGTGGAACGAACGTGCGAAAGTTGATTACGTAACTTCATATTCGCCCACTGTCAGGAATTCCTCTGTGCGTTTAGTGTTGGCCCTTACAGCAAAATTACACCACAAGCTGTACTTCCTTGACACCGTGACAGCCTACTTATTCGGGAAAATAACAAGGACCGTATATTTGCGCCAAGCACCAGGTTATGAACAAACCGGGGGGGATGGCCAGGAACTTGTTTGTCTTCTTCAACGCTCCATATATGGACTTTCAGAAAGCAGGAGAAACTGGTACCAATGTATTAGTGACATCTTCCGACGCTTAGGGTTAATTAAGTCAAACTATGATCCTTGCGTATTTGTTCAAACATCTGGTGATGGCTCATTGTACCTTTGTTTATTCGTAGATGATAAGTTGATCAGTATCAAAACTGACGAAATCTATCAATTTTATCTAACCAACTTACGAATTCATTTGGAAGTTGTCGAAGTAGATAGGTAGTTGTAGTAGTAGTAGTAGGTTGTCAACAGGTTATGAAATTGAACATGTTAGCAACTATATTACACTAAGTATTTCTAAGTATATTGCTACAAAGTTGGAATATTTTGGATTAACAGAAGCAAACCCGGTCAGAACTGTTTCTGCGACATTAAAGGTGCTGGGTGATTGCCCGGACTCACAGTCGGTTAATAAAACGACTTACCTTGAAATGTTGGGGTCCCTGATGTTTCTGGGAATCCAGAGTAGGCCGGATATTTTGTTTAATATTGTTCAACTAGTGAGACAATCTGCAAATCTTAAGTTAGCTCATTTCACAGCTTTAAAGCATATTTGGCGTTATTTGAAGGGTACACGACATTACAAGTTGCATTACGATTCTGCAAAAATTGGTGATTTACAAGCATTCTCGGACGCATCCTGGGATCCTGTATCTGGCAGCAAAGGAGTTAGTGGATACCTGATTTGTTTGGGTAATTTACCAATTGCATGGTCGAGTAAGACACAAAATCTCGTTGCGCATTCCAGTTGTGAAGCTGAGATCACTGCCATGGCAGATACGATAAAGGAATTATTCGTTTTGAGAGGTTTACTCTCTGAGCTGAGTCCCACTTAATTGTCGTATCCAATTAAAGTACACACCGATTCTAAGTCTGGAATTGATCTTGTTACAAACGGCGGTAGTGCGCAATCGAGACATTACTTGTGTAAGGTTAATTTCATACGAGATGAAGTAGAGAAAAACAATATTGCTTTAATTTTCTGCCCTACGGATGAAATGCCAGCAGGCCCGTTGACCAAGAACGTGTCTGGTAAGAGGTTGACAAGTATTATGAGTGCACGTTTTTGCCTCGACTAGTGCAGTACTAAATTTTGGCTTATGGCGAAACAGGAGTACAGAAACCGCCTTATGTAACGTTTCGTTTGGGGTGACTAGAGGTTAATGTACCGATGTTTCTACCACAGGAAAATTTTTATTTTGTTATTTTTGTTATATTTACGTTTTTAGTGTCAGGTCTTAAGGTGCCCGTGTAACAAGTTATTTTCTTCTTGTAAGAATAACTCGTACTTTTTTTCTAACTGCGCTTATTTGTCAGCAGTATGAATTGTTTTGCATGTGTATTGTGCAAAAAAAAAAGGGATTTCTTTTTGTCATAATTGCTTATTGGTGTTTGACCAGTTAACTGAGTGACATGTTAGTTATGTCCGGCGAATGTTGGTGACGTATGTCACGTATATTAACTAACATTGTTGGAGTTGTGCCTTTGTTGGACTTGGTCCGTTTGTTGTTGGCGACTCTTTTTGTATTCTTGTTTCTGGTTCTTCTGGCCGATAAGGCGAAACGTGGGTAAGCTGTTTTACAGCTAAACCTGGGCCTTATCAAGACCAATAAATGTCCTTGTTGTTCATCACTGCCTCTTCTCTTCCGACTCCCACGCCTCTCTCAGTCTGTGACTCTCATTTATATTTATTTTAATGCCTATGCCATTAGACATTAAAATGAATATATATATTATTAAAAAAAATTATTTTAAACCGGCTCCTTGCAATATGCTCGTATCCTGTTTCGTAGCAAATTAAAACAAATAATATAACGTAAATAATGTTCTATATAAGGAAATCACTTCCACAAGTAATTCAGCGGGAAGAAGACACTTCCTTCATATCTCGATTCTGGCTCTAGAATTAGTTTTCATTATTATTTTTTAGTTGCATGTACTATAAAGTCTCAGTGGCTAGTGTCATGTTGCCTGGTTTCCTTTGATTGCTGGTTCATTTGTTTTAGCGTTTTGAAATGACTTCAGTCTTTGCTTCAGATCGGATTGCAGAATAATTGAAAATAGTCCAGTCATTTTAGGTGACAAAAAGGGTTAAACATCAAACTAATTGTAAAAGAAATAAAGTAAGTTTTTTAGACCTGGAATAATATCCCCAACAACATATCAATAGAGAAATCTAAGTATGGGAAAGCAGCCGTATTGGCTGCCATCTTGGATTTACAAAATCTGTAAAATGCATATTTTGCTCCCATTAACTTCAAAAGTATACCAAATAGAAAGCGTTTGGAACCAGGAATCATGTAAAGACTTCATCTCGTCTGGTTTCTTTAATGTTCCATTTATTACAAAATATTACAAAATATTAATAATGAAGATAGTTCAAGTATGAACGTTATAGTCCGGAGGAAACTTGAGTGAACTTTGCATGGAGGGGTATAAAGCATTTTATTTCTGGAACTTACTCAAAAGGATGTGCACTTTAAGATTCTGAAGGGTTCCAAGCTGTAAACCTTGAGCATTTAAGATGGAGGACAAAAATGGCCTTCAATCTAAGCAAAACTTTTGCCGTTTTGGGCTATTATCGAAGAACTGTTTGTGGTAGAGAAAATATAGTTGAGATAAAGTTATTTGCAATAATGTACTCTATAATGCATGTCTCGTTACTTTTTTTGTAAATCCTACGGTTTTTGAGAAAAACGGCCACTTTATCCCATTTTCGGCTATTTGGGGCTTTGCCAACTTACAATTTTCAACCACTGTTGCGTTGTTTCTAATTGAGTTGGATAACTCCAATTAGGTTCATTCAAAAGGTGGCATTGTCGTCTTTTCATCAAGTATAATTAAAGTGTCAAATATTGTTAGCTACCGAGCTATGCCCATTTTACTAGGGGCAGGTATCGCAGTCACGTTGGATTTTTCGCTCATTTTCGACTGCTATTCCGATGTTTCTAATGCAGGTGGATGACTCCAATTAGGTTCACTCGAAAGGTCGGAATTTATTCTTTGCATCAAAGGTAAATAAAAGTGCTTATCAGTGTTAGGAACCGAGCTAGCTAGTTAGGAATCGGAGCAAAATATGCATTTTACAGATTTCTTGAGTAAATTCAAGATGGTGGCCAATATGGCGGCTTTCCCATACTTAGATTTCTCTAGACTTTTGATATGTTGTTGGGGATATTATTTAAGGTCTAAAAAACCTTTCTTTATTTCTTCTACAATTAGTTTGATGTTTTCACCTAAAATGACTGGACTAAAACGTCATTTTAAGAATTTATATATTCACCTTGTTTTCTTTCATTCTACGCATTAAACTAAACCATAACTAATAAATGTTGACAAGTCCAAAAAAATTGCATTAGGCTAAATTACAATCCCAATGACTACAAATTATTCTTTTTCAATGAAACGCAACGTGTATGAAAAGTCTATATAATTATTTACTAGTTTTATTCAAGTTTTTTATAATTACCATACCCGACAACAAGAAAATGTATATTTTTCACTGCAGTAGCAACTAAAATTTCTGAATAATTAACGGAAATGCATGTATCATAACATTATCAGTGACTCAACTGATGTTTGCTACGGTGTCCTTCCAGGCTCTGACTTCTTTTATTTAGTATTTACGTAAAAGATGTCACAAATTGCATAAAATTGTGAAATAAGACTCTCTGCTGATGATATTGTTTTGCCACACAGCCTGATAAATTAATTATGAAATTGAACCTAAAATTTTTTTTTATAATTTAAGCTATAGGTTTTTGACTAACAAATTATTCATAAGTGTACATAAAATATGTTCAATTGACGTAGGTTCTTTACACAACATTTTAAAGTATTGATTAAATTATTCATACGGAAAACTGTCAAATTATTCAAACTGTACCGTTACCGTCTGCACCAAGGTGAAGAAAATAAGTATCTTGGAATGTGGGTTATTAAAGATTTGTGGAAACATGAGTAGCATATTAATCTTCCGAACACTAAACCTGGAATAATTATTCCATTCATCTATAAAACCAATATCTAAGTTACAAACAAAATGTGTATGATGTGTTGGTAGCAGTCATGATATGTTATTGAAGTGTATGGGTTTGCATCTTTGCTTAACTGTTATTGGCAGGCTACAAAAGGTCCAAGATAAGAATTTAACGGTCCTGTTTTGAAATTCTCACCACTACACATCTACTAGGAATTATAAAAGGACACAGAATTTTAAATGCAAATAAACTAAGACTTTAATGTTATATAAGGAAAAAACTATCAAACTTAAACTTAACGCTGAAGCAAAAAATTAGTTTCCTTCACGATAAAACAATTAAGGTTCAAGATTCCACTGATTAAAAACAATTATAGGTCAAAAAATAAAACTATTTGTATTCCAACAATTTTCAATTTAATTTCATCAAAATTGCACGACGTAATAAACACTTCAGTTAAACAAACAAAAAAAGATGGCTAATTGATAACTTATTTTACTTTTTTATAATTATTATTATTGAAAAAGAATTAAATCGAATAAACTGGGGTTATTTAACAGACATGGATGATTCAGAAATGATTTATAATGAAATTTTAAAGAATTTTCATGAAATTTATCAAAAAAACACTACAAACAAAAGAAAAAACACACAAATAAAAATAAACAATGTAGAAAAGAATGGATGCCTGATGAATTAGTAGCAAGCATAAATAGAAAAAACAAAATGTGGAATGATCTAAAAACCTTAGGGAGCTATTAAAAAAATATAAAAGGGAAAAAAATCTACAGAAAAGAAAATTAGAGAATGTAAAAATATTTTTTTTCAAAATAAAATAAGCAAATTACAAAAAAATAAAACATCAATATGGGCAGTAGTAAATGAGTTAACTGGGAAAAACGATAAAAAGCAAATTGATGAGAAAATATTGAAGGCTTTCAATGATAAAGGCTTAGGAAATATAGTCAATGATTTTAATCAAAATTTCTCAAATCAAGTAATAGAATTAAGAACGATAAATAAAGACGAACATGAAATATATAAAAAAGGTGATTTTTCAAAAGAAGTAAAAAAAAAGAGGATAAACCATAAACAATGCACAAAACAAACTATGTATTTAGAAGGAGCAACAGAGACGGAAATAATAAATATCATAACAGAATTAAACAATACAAATGCAACAGGATTAGACAAAATAAAAACTGACCATATAAAAAAAACTAAAGAAAATACTGCAAAAGCGATAAGTAAGCTAATAAATGTAATGATTAAACAGGAAGTCTGGCCAGATCAGTTAAAAATTCAAATCATAAGACCAATACATAAAAAGGGACCTAAACAAGATTTAAGTAATTATCGTCCAATTGCATTATTATCCATAATTGATAAAATTATAGAAAAATTTTTTGTAAATAAAATAAGGAAGTTTTTTGAAAAATACAAAAATCTAACATTATCACAATTTGGATATAGAAAAAATATGGGAACGAATGATTTATTATCAGAAGTAAATGACCTAATAACAACAGGGCTAAATGAGGGAAAATATATTGGTATTGTTTTAATTGATTTACAGAAAGCTTTTGATACGTTTGACAACAAAATTTTATTACAGAAATGCTATAATTTGGGTCTAAGAGGAAAAATATATAATATAATAAAGAGCTACTTAAACAACAGAAAAACAATTGTACAAGTGAAAGATGTAAATAGCTATCCAATAGTAAGCAATTTTGGAGTACCACAGGGATCTGTACTTGGGCCACTACTGTATTTAATTTATACAAATGACATTGTTGACATTATAGATAAAACTGACATTTTCATGTTTGCTGACAATACAGCTTTGATTTCTATTAATAAAGATTATAATGATATGATATACAATTTACAACATGATTTTAACATAAGAAATGATTATTATATTGAAAATGAATTGTTTATAAGTAATGAAAAGACAGTACAAATGGATATTACAGTCCCAAAAATGAAAATAAAAAATAAAAAAATGGATAATAAAACACTTTGGAGACTGTGAAAACTTAAAATATAAAAATTACATACATACATGTAGTGATAAATGCATAAAATTGGATAAAAAACAAACTATGAAATATTTAGGAATAGAAATTGATAAAAATTGGTCATTTAAAAGGACCAATAAAAGGAACAATAACTAAACTAAGAAAAATATGCCCTAAGATATATAGATTAAGACATTTACTAAATAAT
>JAHWFP010179274.1:1918-15865 GCA_023313725.1 Lithobius niger | reverse complement strand
CAATCACACATCCAGACCCAGCTCTAGTTTCCACTCTGTCAAAAACGGCGCTAAGAAATAGGTGAACAATTCGGTCGATGTTGCAATATGCTGGGCTTGCAATGTTCATCATGGGGACCATCCTCTTCTGGAAATGTTTAATAGCAATAGACTCGAGGGCTCTCAGATGAGCGTCCCCTACGGTATTCGAACTCAACAGAATTGAAGCATCCTCCCAAGCTATTTGATGATGGTTGCCTTGCAATACCATCGCGCCGGTCGCCATTAAACGTGTCACAAATGTGTTCCTGGCGTCTGTCAACCAGCTTACGACGAGTTTCGCTAACATACACAGCTTCACATGTCCCACAAGGGACGTAATACACAACTCCTTGTCTATTGAGCTGGATGAATGGGGTCTAGAACCCTTCGAGTCTATTGCTATTAAACATTTCCAGAAGATGATGGGCCCCATAATGAACATTGCAAGCCCTGCATATTGCAACATCGGCCAAATTGTTCACCCATTTCGTAGCACCATTTTTGACAGATAGTGGGGACTAGAGCTGGGTCTGGACGTATGATTGTAGAGATCAGTGGTGCGTACTGAGTAGTTAGGCCTAAGGACGTAGTTTTTCAAGTTGGCTGTTTGTGCGTCGTAATGTGACCGTTTTTGTTTATGTAGTTAAGCTTCTGATGATGGTGAACGACCATATTTTCACCGAAAATTCAAGAGGACATTAAAAAAGTCCGGCAAAAGTGTGATTTTTCTAAAATGTTTACAAAGTGCCACAGTAATTGCCACTTGTCGGTTGTTTCCATCAGTCATTCACAGTTTAGCAAAATTATTTTTTTTTAACGAGACCCTTGAATGTAAGGTGAAACTCCTAGAACTACTGCAATCTATCTAGAATAAAATTGTGCTTTAAATACAGAGTTATGCTAACATAGACATTGTTATTGAATACATAAATTGTTTGGTTCTTTTAGCTGCTGTATTCTGTGCTTTTCATGTAATTGAGGAATTGAGCACAACTTTTACTACTTAGCTGTTTCTGTGTGCCACCTTGTTTGCAGATTAAATATAAATTTTGTCTGGCAGGTAAAATCTGTAAAAAAAAAAAATGCTTTTTTTTTTTAGTTATTTATCAAAAGTGGGTAGTAGTTAAACTTATCAAATTGTTTTCTTTGTTGTGAATAATGTGTTTCATGTTGGTTCTTTTTGCTTTAGGGTATTTCAGATGTTGCATGGTCGAGCGATAGCAGATTACTAGTGAGTGCATCTGACGACAAAACGTTAAAAATCTGGGAATTAAGCACGGTAGGTTTTTCATTCCTTGTTTTTGTTAACTATATTTTATGTATACGACTGTTGGCATTTGTGTGTGCATGTTTTGTATGGCATCATTCTCACTCTGTTTGTATAATTACACAATTCAAAAATATCGATACAGTATGTAGGGGTTCATTACGATGTTTCACTGGTATGTCAAACCAAAGCTTCAACTCGAAGACAGAATCGCTGTATTCAGCATATTTTCGACAGAATCACCCCATTTTGGACGTAGGCTTAACGGCTAATGAATGGCCCCTCAGGTTTCTTTCATTTGCTGAGTCGTTGAGTCGTTAGCCATTGAAGCCCACGCCCAAAACTGGGCGAATCTGATGAACTTCCAAGTTCCATCCGCTCCTGCGATCCAGTCATTTAAAGATAGGCTTACAGTGAGAGACAAAGGACTGACAAATATTGGAGGCAGCAGCAACGGCCATTTTCAAACGTGGTCGATAGCAACGTAAACCTGCGATTGTCAAGTAGCCTAAGCCTGATGAAGACAGTTGGATGGAGTAATAACATGACCTACACCATCAAGAACTTGAAAAATTGCTGAGTATGGCGCAGTATTCTGTTTTTGAGTTTTAAATGTTTGCTTTGACATCCCAATTGATCGTTGTTTGTATAGGTAGTGTGCTTTCATTAGTTGGGATGACCCAATTTGTTTTGGTTTACAGTTGTACACCGTGGTCCATAAGTTATTAATTTTGCCATATTGGTTCTTTTCAATAGTTTATTTGGACATACTGCATCAGTTTAGCCTTAATTTGCATGTCCACTCGACCCTTCTCCAATTTCTTTCTTTAATGATAGTTAAAAACCTATTAAATCTTGCTTGCCCTGATCATAACATGAAAATAAATAAGGCGTATTTTCAGTCACCCATCCCAGCAAGACGCTGAAAGTTCACTCCATGGTGACGTCATCTCCAGTTGGGATATGGTAAACCCTTCCCTGTTGCTTGCTGTACACTACGCGAGTCCCGGATGACGCTGTTTTGTTTCTGGCGCAGGTCGCCCAGACATCATCCGTTGAACGCGGAGAACAAGATGATGCCATTCCGCACAATTCAAAACAGGATATTCCCCACTAATTTTGAATTAAGCATGCGTCATCTGCTTAAAATGGGCGTTTTAAAAATTTGTACGGCTTGAGCACCAACGACCAATGATGTCTGATGCCTTTTAACATTAATTGTTAAATACGACAGTTAAAGAAATTCAGAGTTGGAAGGTTTAGTATTCTTTTAGGTCTTGTTGGTTTTTAGTATGGCTGCACCGATACCAACTTTACTGATCCGTTACTGATATCGAAAAGGTTTTAAAATTTTGCCGAAACCGATATTCGACAACGGTGTAGTTTTCTGCAAAAGTCCAACAAGATTCTGCATTATTTCGTTATCCTATAACTACTAAAACTCAGGCTACACTGATACTGGATCAGCTGCCGATATTTGCAGTATCAGTATCGGCAACTTTCGCAGAAATATCGATAACTCTGGAACTGTTAGAGATTACGACATGCGGTTAACGGTATTTTGCTCAGAAAATAACTGAGTATCTTACTAGCTATGTTTTTTATTTAAAAAAAAAACATAGCTGGGAAGACTCAGTTATTTCCTGAGCAAAACACGGCTAACCGCATGTCGTAACGGTTCCAGAGTTATCGATATTTGTGCGAAAGTTGCCGATACGGATACCGCAAGTATCGGCAGCCGATCCAGTATCAGTGTAGCCTTAGTTTCTAATTGCCGTGAAAATGTACATTACCTTTTTTAAAGCATTCTCTTCTCCTAATGCTGTCTTATCTAGAGAAATTCAAATGAAGATATCCTTCCGCGTCGCTACCTACTGCGCATCCTACTGTGCAGCCTCCTCATATATAACCGAAGCGGAGCGCAATTGCTCACCTTTTCTTCTCTACGACGCACGCTGTTAACATCGCTCCACAACCACGGTTCCCGGTTACCCGGTAATCGATCTTCGATTCCCCGTTCCCGGTTACCACTATGTCTAGAGTCAAAGGTACTCCTAAGGAAGGGTCTGCGACCCGTCATCCTCCTTCTGTGTCTCCGGTTCCCTTATCACAACCGGACCCAAGTGTTGTTGAAGTTTTGAAACTCTCAGCGGAACCTGAACCACTCGATTCCCAGTTACCACTAGGTAACCCGTTCCTTTTCGAACTCTCGGTTCCCCTTCAACCTGTGGACACTGTATCTTCGTCACCGGTTCCCGGTATCCAACCTCCTCCTGCTCGTGACTTACGTTCCCTTAGCGAGGAACTTGCTCGAACAAAGGAATCGTACGCTAGACTTGAGCTTCAGGTTAAGGCACGCAAAGCAGTTGCCAAAGCCTCATCCTTCGTTCCTTTAACACCGTTGGACCTATCTTTGCATTCCACCTATAGTGTTCAGTCGGCTCCACCACACGCTAGTGGTCCACTTTCGAACTCACAAGTTCACAGCCTCATGAATTCTTCCCTTCACACCTTTAAGTGGAAGACTCAACGACGCCGGTCCCTCTCACAGGGTAATCGATCCACCGCTACCAGCGGTTCCCGCCGTTCCGGTTCCCAATCCCGTTCCTGGTTCCCAGTCCCACGACGGTAGTATGCATGATTCTTATTATTCGGCGGACCGATCCCTTCAGGACCAGGAACCACCGTTTCTAGGGGATCCCGATCCTACTGACATTCCGTTGCCTGAATTACTCAAAACAGTCGAGGGAATCTTTCTCGATTGTTTCTTGTATAAACCCAGCAACGTTCCCGATCCTGTTGGCAAGAATCGAGGCCTTGCTACAGGCTATGGGTTTGGCCTTCGCGACCAACTCCCTCATCAACCACCATTACTTGGACAATCAACCACGTTACTTACTACACTGCTTCGCAATGGTGGTATTCTCTTAGGTAACGGGTCACCCCTTGAATTGGACAAGGAATCCCCACCTCCCAGACCAGGTCGTGAGACCTTTTTCTTTCGTCCCATTGGAGAAGGGACCGCTAACCCTCACAATTTTGACACGTACCCAGAATCAGAGTTTCTCAGAGGAGATGCCAAACTTGATTTTGGTTCAGCCCTCTTCCTTCCTCTCCGAGCTGCGGTTCCCGTTTATGTCCTCCGTGACAACGACCGTCTTCTTCGTCTTGGTCTCCCTCTGCCTCACAAGCAGACGTAACAGCAAAAACCGGCAAGCGGCGACTACTGTGGCTTCCAAAAGACATTAGAAGAAAACACTTTACCACAATACTGGGGAAAACAAAGGTCCACTTGCCTGTGGACACGCTTTCGAACAGCTTCGAAATGTAGTTCGTAGTACTTTTTGTTAATGTACTCTTCTAAGGATGGTGAAAATTCAAGTGGACCTTTGTTTTCCACGGTATTGTGGTAAAGCAGACGTACTCGGCATGGCCGCCAACGCTCTCTGTGAACGCCTCTACACCGATCCCCCTGATGACACGAGGCACCTCGGTTTCCTCATTAACCAGGTTTTCAAGAAAAGCTGCTTTGCAACTTATCACGCTATGAATTGGTTCACACGGGCTCTTTTTAACTCTACGTTACTTTTACGAGAGGTTGCTCTCAATACGTCCCCTAACCTTCGTGACTCTACTCGTCACCTTTTGTGGAATCAACCAATTCATGATTCTGAATGCCTTTTCCGTGGCCTCATACCCAAGGTTGCACCTCGCCTGGATGTCTCTCGCAAGCCGCGTTCCCAAACAAAGGCCGTACCCTGCACCGTTACCAACCTTCGGTTCCCCCACACGTTGATCCTTCCAAGGAAGATTGGGGAACGCGCAAAGAACCAACTGCTCCGCCAGCACGCGTTCCACGTTCCTCATCCCCCTTTCCACATCGGTCCCAGGGACGGGGGCGAGCGCGATCCCTGGGACGATCCTCTACGCCGGATCGCCGACAACGGCAATCACTTTCCCGTTCCTGTGCTCGGAATCTCTGTTCCTATTGACATCCCCCCTCCTCCACAAGTTGTGGGGAGGAGGGGGGGGGTCGTTTTTACGCCAAAGCTTGGCGGTCAGTAACCACGGATCCAGTCATCCTCTCCATTATTTTGGACGGTTTCAAACCAAAATTCTCGGTTTTTCCTCCACTCCAAAGTCCAACATGGGAATCGGAACCACACGCCTCTATCCCACTTCGTACCAAAATCCTTTCGTTACTTCTCAAAGCTGCAATTCGGCTAGTGCCGCCACCCATCAGCCCAGGTTTTTACAGCAACATTTTTCTTTGCAACAAGAAAACTGGCAGTTCTCGCCTAATCTTCAATCTACGTCCCCTCAATCAGTTCATTATAAATCCTCATTCCCAAATGGAAACAGTCTCATCCATTCGGGAATCGTTGGCACCAGGAGACTGGATAATTTCGTTGAATCTAGCCGACGCATATCTTCACATTCCCCTTCATGCCTCTGTCCGCCACCTATTTCGGTTTCTTCATGACGGAGCCGTTTACGAATTTCTGTCTCCCGTTTGGATTAAACGCTGCCCCTTGAATCTTCACCCACGTGCTACGTACCGTCCTTGCTCATCTCCACCAACGAGGCATTCGCATTCATGCCTTTCTCGACGACTGTCTCCTTCCCCATCCCAGCCCTACAACCCTCACTACCAACGTCCACGTCGTCATGTCTCTTTTTCATCGATTAGGCCTCGGCATCAATTTTCCAAAATCAAGACTGCAACCAGCTCAGTCCTTCTTGTTCGTAGGAGTATTCTTCGATCTCATTCGAGTATCCGTAATGCCATCCCCAGAACAATCAGCAACCACCTCCTTACTCTTCGATCGTTCCTTCATCAATCCCTCCACGTATTCCGGGATCTTGCTTCATTCATAGGCATCATCGATTCTTTTGCGGATCTGGTTCCCTACGGCAGGTGGATGGCACGTCCGCTTGCCCAATATCGATTACTGCAATGGGGCAACCCACAGAAAGCACTGCTTCTACCGCCTTGAAAGACCGATCCCTCCTTCCCGTTCGACACAGTCAACTGGTGGATGGAAGTTACGAAACTCACTGCCTCGGTTCCCCTTCACGAGCCGATCCCTCAAGTTCATCTGTTGACAGACGTATCCCTTACGGGATGGGGAGCCAACATCGGCAGCATGACAATCTCCGACATTTGGGAAACCAACACTATCGAAAATATCAATCTATACGATCTTCGGGCAGTCCTCAAAAGCCTCCAACACTTCCAGCACTATGTCTCCGGACGCATAGTCCAAGCTCACATCGACAATACAACTGCGGTTGCGTATCTACGGAAGGGCGGCGGGACTCGATCCCTGTCCCTCCATCACCTCGCGTCCCAAATCTTTCAATTCTGCATTTGACATCAAATTTGTCTGCTTCCCCTTCATATACCCGGCAACCCGAATGTAATCGTCGATTACCTTTCTCGCCTCACACCACAACCTGGCGAATGGACACTTCACTCCACCATTTGCAACACCCTGTTCACTACCTGGGGTTGCCCAATGTTAGACCTCTTTGCCACGAGGTTCAATGCCAGACTTCCCCACTTCGTCAGTTCGATTCCCGATCCCCAAGCATGGGCAACAGATGCTCTCACTCTCGATTGGAATCACCTGTTTGCTTATGCATTCCCCCCCCCCCCCCCCACCCCTGTTACCCTTGGTTCTTCGCAAAATCGCCAACTCGAACAGCCGATTCCTCCTCATTGCCCCAGATTGGCCTGTAGCAGCATGGTTCCCTCTACTTCTGAGCCTACTCGTCGATCTATCGAGGGTGTTACCTCTCGTACCGAATCTGTTATCCCAAGCCAGGGAATCGGTCCTGCATCCGAACCCTCAAGCACTCCGACTTCACCGGTGGCTACTATCGTCCAGCTTCTCCGAGCAACAGGCATTTTTGAAGACGAGGCCATTCGTATCGCTTCTCTCACCGTCCGATCCTCTACCAGAAAATCTATGACAGCCATTGGAAATGTTGGCTTCATTGATGTGAACAGGTTAATCCAATCGATCCCCCTACGGCCGACCTACTCTGATTCCTAACTTCGCTCTTCAAGAGCGGCTTACCGTTTATTGGTCGGCTTTGAAAGCAGTCTTTAAAGCGGCAGGTAAAACTGACCTTCTTACCGATTATCGGATTTCCTCCCTGATTCACTCTTTCCAACTGGACAAACCACGACTACGACGACAGTTTCCCGATTGGGACCTTTCTATCGTCCTTTCCGCATTACTCGCTCCCCCCCCCTATGAACCCATGGGGACCTGTTAGCTTAGCCATCTTACCAGGAAAACTGTGTTTCTTGTTACCCTGGCCGCATGCTTACGTTGCGGGGAACTTCCAGCTTTGTCCGCTACAGCTTCTGATTGCTTTTTCCTTGACAACTACACCGGCGTTGCTCTTACGCCACATGCTTTATTTCGGGCAAAGACGCAAAAGCCTAACGAACAAACCCGATCCTTAATCATCCCTTCTTTATCCAGCATTCTGGGTGATGAACAGGAAAGAACACTTTGTCCGGTACGAGCTGTCCGTTTTTATATCATAGCGTTCAAGCCAATCAGCAAGGATCGAACTCAACTGTTTATACCCTTCAACAATAGGACTGGCATAACTTCCACTAGAATGATTGCCACATGGCTCAAAACCATCATCGTCCAAGCCTACGATGCTCTCGATATCAGTTGTGCAGCCGAAGGCATACGTGTCACTACACACGAACTGCATGCCATCGCTGCTTCATGGGCACATCATAGTAACATACCGATCTCTGACATCTTGCAAGCAGCATCTTGGCGCAGTCCCACTGTTTTCACCTCCCATTACTTACGGGATATGTCGTGTCGTGCAGATGGACTCTACCGCATTGGGCCCTTTGTAGCTGCCCAACGTGTTTTTAACATCCCCTTTTCACACTCATTCTCTGTGTAGGGAACCGGTCGCTACCTGAGGGTGCTTAGTCATATGGAGCCCAACGCTGTGACAAAATCTGTGGAATGCTTTAAAAAAGATAATGTATATATTCACGGCAACTAGAAACTCCAAAATACCAGTATTACCTGGTTGATTTTGGTTACTATTGCCTATTGAAAATATAAATTACCTTGCTTCCCACCCTCCTCCCCTCATGTCGCCATCTAGGCACTATGAGGTCCGAAAAGGTGAGCAATTGCGCTCCGCTTCGGTTTATATATAAAGAGGCTGCGCAGTAGGTAGCGATGCGGAAGGACATCTTCATTTTAATTTCTCTAGATAAAACAGCATTAGGAGAAGAGAATACTTTTAAAAAGGTGATGCATATTTTCAATGGGCAATAGAAACCAAAATCAACCAGGTATTATACTGGTATTTTGGAGTTTTTAGTAGTTACAGAATAACGAAACAATGCCGAATAGTGTTAATACGTTTCTATGGCTAGTTTGAATTGTAATATCTAATTATTTATTTCTAATAAAGACTATTTTTGTTTAGGCGAAACCACTGAAAACGTTAAAAGGCCACAGCAATTATGTATTTTGCTGCAACTTTAACCCACAGTCTAATTTAATTGTATCTGGATCTGTAAGTATTTCTGCCACTCTTTATGTTGTAAACTTAGACAGAATTTGTCTTCATGTCTGACGTAAATTGTATTTTTAAATAATTTTAACTATTTCTGGCTGGTTAGTATCGTGATCACGACAACCAGTAACTTCAGACTTGATAAGCACGAGCCATATTTGCAAAGTGTTACAATTATTTCTTTTTTACAAACAATTAAATTCGTGTTACATGAAATACATAGACCTTCAGCATTTTTTCGAACGCAGCTTGATCCTTTGTTGTGTACATCTACATAGTGTGATGGCGTAGAATAGTAAAATTTACGCGCTACTATCAAGCCAGTAGTCCAAATACCTCTTTAATTATTTAGCGACAAAATGCTAAAAGTACAGTAGAATATCGATTATCCGAACGCTTGATCTTTATTAACTTTTATTTTTTTCGCTACTGTTTAGTTTACTAGTTTTATATTGGAATTCTAACTTGCTTTATTTCTGCTTCGTTTTCATTGTTGTTGGCAAAATAAAAGCATTTTCTAGCTGCATCTACAACGTCATTCACTCGTGCGCGTCGAGTGCTTTCGCCTTGCAAGCAATTCCAACGAAGAGCAAAAGCGCGTTTGTGTTGATCGTTGGTATGAGCCAGGAGGGGGTAATCCATCAACGGAGTGCTCGCTGTTCATTCAGGAGCAATAAAACAATAAAAATTCCTGGGGACTTTTAGTTCAAGGGAGCGTGTCTTTAGTCTTGTTTTATTGAATTCCTTCGGTGAAAGATGGCACCGAAATTGGCACAAAAACGTAAACGTGTCGTTTTCAACGTGCAGCAGAAATCGACGATCATTGAAGGACTGAAAAAAGGTAAAAGTGCAACGAAGCTAGCAGCCGAATATGGGATCGGAAAATCGACAGTCACGGACATAAAGCAAGAAAATGAACAGCTTGTGTTTGCTGCTGAATTGGATTGTGCAGAAGGCAATGTGCACCGAAAAACTATGAAGAAAGCAGAGCACGAAAAAATTGATCCCGCTCTATATCAGTGGTTCGTGCAGCAAAGGGGCAAAGGCACACCCGTTTCTGGCCCAATATTAATGGAAAAGGTAGCACTGCTAAATATTAAGCTTCAAGTATCTTCCGATTTTAAGGCCAGTACAGGTTGGTTGACCTATTTTCAAGATAGGCACGGTATACGTCAGCTACGCATACAGGGAGAAATATTGTCCAGCGACGCAGCAGTAGTGTTTTTGCTCAAGCACAAGTTTAATCAGTTGCTAGATAAAACGGGCCTAACCAAGGAACTTATAACTGTGACGAAACGGGATTGTATTGGAAATGCACTTTGGCAAGCAAACTTGAAGAATCGGCTCCGGGATTCAAGAAGCGAAAAGAGCAATGTATAATTCTAGCTTGCTACAGCGCTACTGGCACTCATAGATTACCTTTGACTGTCATTGGCAAGGCGAAAAAACCGCGTGAATTAAAAAATTCAACCGCTCTACTCTGCCAGTTGACTACCAAACTCAATACAATGCATGGATGAATTCCGCGTTATTTACACAGGGGTTTTACGATAAATTCATGCCGCAAATCTATAAATACATGGACGCACTGAACCTCCCACGAAGAGTCTTATTATTGTTGGAATGCATCTGCTCATCCCTACACCGATTTAATTAAATCGGACGACGGCAACGTTTGTTGCTTATTTTTGCCACCTAACACAACCACTATACTGCAGCCATCTGATCAAGGCGTTCTGGAAAGCTTCACGCGTGGGTATCGGAAAAATGTCCTACACAAATTATTGCAGTCAGGTGTATAATTTTGGAAACGGCTGACCATTAAAGATGCCATATGTGTATGGTTGCTGATGCGTGGCAAGATGTGCCAAATCTCACATTAAGAAAAAGTTGGAAAAAACTCGACGTGCACGTGCAAAATGATGACGCTGCGATTGACTTGCCCGACGATCACGCAGAGGCTGAAACCGGAAATAGCGAAGTGGAAGATGATGTAACCGAGTGCTTGCATTTCTTGTGCTCAGTGCCCGGATATCAATCGGAAGAAGACGATGAGCACGAGTGGCTCGCGATGGATAAAGACGATGCAGGCTACCCGTATCTGACTGATGAATGGATTATCGAGAGCGTTGCAGCTTAAGATAAAAACGACAATGATGATGGCGTGATTTCTAACGGACAAGCATTTGAAATGCTGTACAAATGTTTGTCGTGGTTTGAAACGCAACCATAGGCAGACAGAGTGAAGCTGCTGTTGCTAAAAAAAAATATTTGTGATATAGCTGCTCAAAAGCGTTTATCACGATTGATGCAAACAACGATGGGCGATTTTTTAAAATAAAAATAAGTTGTAGTAGAAGAGATAGTTATTAAAGCCTATAGTTAAGATCTTATTTGGGGCTTGTATCATGCTTTAATTATAAAATAAATCAAACGATAATTTAGGTTCGTACTTTAGTTACTTAATTGGTATGCAAGGGCCATTTTTACCATTATTTTGGATTATCTGAATTATCAATTATCCGAACAAGGCCTTGTCCCAATTAGTCGGATAATCGGCGTTCTACTGTACTGGTTTTGAACTGCATCGGCTAACAGTGTAGTATCGGAACCAGAAAAAAAACTCTTACCATCTTGTTTGGCTAGCCCCAAACTACAAATTGTTATGGGAGTCTTCTTGCATCAGGGCTAGTATGGTACTATGCTGTGGAAATAAGT
This sequence comes from Lithobius niger, assembly GCA_023313725.1. Taxonomy (NCBI): domain Eukaryota; kingdom Metazoa; phylum Arthropoda; class Chilopoda; order Lithobiomorpha; family Lithobiidae; genus Lithobius; species Lithobius niger. Next base: position 4,284 of record JAHWFP010179274.1, on the reverse strand, counting down.
GTGACATATTCGTGACATTTTATTGCTGCTCGTCGGAAGATCTTCTGGTACTCTTTCTCAAGCTTGGTAGCAACACGTGTAGAATGACTAAAATGTTAGGGGCTGAGTCTAAGAAGGGTGGTGTTCCATGTACTTCTGAATAAAAGCACTTGGCTCAATACCTATACTGGCAGAATAGCTTGATAGTCTCCAACCTACATACGCTGAAACAAATCTAGAGCATAGCTCTGTTCCAAGAGGTCACACACAGGTGCAGAAAATTCTTCCGCTGACGTTTTCTGCAGGTTTCTCAAATTTCTGTGGACTTTGTAAATATTTTATTTTTAAACTGTTTAGATTTGTAACACTGCACATAATTTTTTTGGAGACAACCTAGAGAACTTTTTGGGGGTATTGCATCTCTGCAATGACGGAGGTGTGGCGAGTGTCTATCACGGGGCAAGTCAATTACTTTTTTTTTTCATTAATTTTATTATTACAGTTTGATGAAAGCGTCAGGATATGGGACGTTAAAACGGGGAAATGTTTAAAAACTCTTCCAGCACACTCGGATCCAGTTTCTGCTGTAAGTACCCATGACAATGACTGTAATTATAATGAGAATAAATTTGGATAAAATGTTGTACTATATACTGATGGTCTGAACCCTATTACAGGTTCACTTTAACAGAGATGGTTCACTCATTGTTTCCAGCAGTTACGATGGATTATGGTAACTAAAAATTTAAATAGAAGATTTGCACTCATGTATTTGTATTCATTAACCAATTTAAATAGAAGTTTGTACTCAACATGAATGGCCTTATTGCTTATGGTATATGAGACTTCCATAACTGGATTTTGAGTAAGAGCTACCGTTAGTAGTGAAGTCATGTAACTAAAAAAACTTGGGCAGTTGTGCGTTTTCCTCTTAGTTTGCAATCAATCAACTAATTTCTTAAATGCTTTCTGCCACTCTAAAAAAGGTGATTACGAGCAACACAAAGAAAATTTTAACACATTACCATGTTTACGTTTTGTATGCTTAGATTTCAAAGTAAAGGATACTTACCATTCCAATATCCTTGCAAATTTCCGACAGTCAGGTCTTTCTGGAGTTGGAGGGGCTTAGAACAACTGTCTTCATCAGGCTACTACCACATCACCGCGTACTTCATCGTGATCATTCGTCTGCTGCTATCGTTCGTTGGAATGCGGCGCGAGGCCATAGCCTCCGTAACTTGCAGGCCAGTGCACCACTTCTCCCGCAGTAACCTATTAAACTCTCCTCTCAGCAGGAACTGAATGTTTGGGTTGGAAGGTCCCTGGATATTCATCAGCACAGCCTTCTCTCGGCTGTGGTGTTGAATAGCCAGGAATTCAAGGCTTCTCAGATAGTCCGGGAAACTATCTCAAAAGTTGCTGCGGGAGACTATCTCAGATTAGTTGCTGCGGAAGACTATCTCAGATAAGTTGCTACGGGAGAAGTTGTGCACTGGCATGTAAGTTACGGAGGCTATGGCCTCGCGCCGCATTCCAACGAACGATAGCAGCAGATGAACGATCACGACGAAGTAAGCAAGCGGTGATGTGGTTGCGGTCGGAAACTAGGCCATGGCAGATTTCAAAACTTTGTGGCTTACATTGCTATCAAATAAAAATGCGGACTGACAGCTGTGGTAGGTGTCGAGTGGCCGGAAGGTCGGCAGTGTGATCCGGCGGCCCAGATTTAGGGCGCCTGGTGTGACCGTGAGCCTATTGGTTTGGAAAATTAATTTTTTTAGGCCTGAACTTTTTTTTTTTTTACATGGGACGGTGGCGTTGGACATCCAATGGGAACGATTGGCCCGGGTTGAATTTAATTTTTTTTGTGTGTTTGTTGGTTTTATTGGACCGCCGGCAGGGGGTGAACGCAGACTGGGCGAGAATTAATTAACTTCTGATCGTTTTTGTAATCAGGGCAAATAACTAGCAGACTTATTTCACTTAGGACGTTGGATATATACAGATCTGGTGGGAGAATGGCGGGTGCGACGTTGCGAGATGTATATGTCGATCGGCATGAACATTTTTATTTTGGGTTGTATGCTGCCATTGCTATGTCATGTACATGTCTGTGCTGTGGACCGGTTCGATATTGCTTCACCGAAGCTAGCGGGTGCAGACGTTTCTGAGTCGTCGTAGCTGCAACAAGGTGTGGGAGGCACTGTACTGTGCATGAGTGAAACGAAAGTGTTAACGCTAACTGTTATGAGCTGGGTTAGCATCATGGACACAGGCCAACCTGGTTGGGCGGTTCCAGGGGACGGAATCGGTTGAACAGGTTGAAGCGTAGTCGGCTTTGGTGGTGGCGGCAAAGGCTGGGTGATCGGTGGCTTCGAGTGAGT
>JAHWFP010179258.1:0-10902 GCA_023313725.1 Lithobius niger | reverse complement strand
AAAAAAAACAAAAAACATACACACTAGGCCAAATTAAACATGGTATGGTGAATTACCGGAACTTGCCAAGATTTAATTTATTTTTTAAAAAATTGATGTTCTTTAAACGTGAATATTTGTCTGGATTATCTCATATTTTTTACAGCCAAAATTACGGCAAAAGGCCACACAGTAGTGTTTTGTCATAATAGCTACAAAAAAAATAATGAAAATGTCACCAAATCACAGAGCTGTCTACTATACATCCATACATGCGCTGTGATTAGTTCTCGCGGTATTAGGTGGCTGCATGATCTGAGCATATACACGAGCGCTTTCCCGTTGATTTCTGGTAAAAACCTAAGTATTGTTTTCCCTCCTATTCTACCCAGATGTTTTCGAGTTATTACATATTAACACGTGTTTGTCGCTTGGTCAAGTATTTTTGCTACTTATAGAAAAAAAAATTGCGGCCGTTATACGTTTCCAAAATGACACACACACAGACAGACCGACAGACAGACTAACAGGCAAACAAAATCCAATTTGAGTCCAGCATTCGGCTTCGCTCGCTCAAGCAATAATTGGATATAATTCTCGTATATGTTGTGGGCTAATTATTATTTTAATTATTTCGTACTGCAAGAGAGTTAGAGCAGAATTAGGTTTATTTACTTATTTCCTTTTTATTTTACTGTGTTTATTAATTTAATTCAGTGTGTATTGTGTAATAAAAAAGGTAGCTTTCGGTTTCATAATTTTGTCATTAGATGGTGCTGCTATACGCTGCTTACCAAATCCATCATGTTTTGATACTCAAAAACGTTCGGTAGTAATATAGTAGACATTATCTACGAAGGCTGCATTCGGTAATTTTTACCAATTTTGTTTATTTTCCTGGGATTTGGGCTTCCTCCTCCCCTTCCCCCGTGAATCCAGCATTATCTCAAGTTGATTCCTTGAGTTATTTGTTTATCTTACCATTGTATACAACCTTACACAAGCCTGTAAGAGCCTATACTATCAAAGTATATAAAAAAAACACAAGCCATAAGCTAACAATGACAAGTGAACAAGTGGCTTGTGTTTTCTTCTATACTTTCCAAGTTACCTTATCATTTTTTTTTTCAAACTAGCAGGCTTCTTCAAAGGGTTTTAGCGAGCTTTAACCATTTTAGGTCATTTGCCCGACGAAGCCCCTACGGCCAAGCAAGCAAGCTCTGTCATATCTTAAACAATGAGAAAACGAAACAATGCATGACTCCCGTCAATCGAGTACTTAAGTCTGGCCTAACAATAGAAGTTGTTGCATAAAACTCGCAGCCCACGAAAATAAAGTTGGAAGTGTTGACGACTGTACATGTTCTCAAATTTATTATAGTAAAAAAGGAATGATTGTACCATTTCGTTCTATGTTAGCAAACACACTAGTACTATCACATGAAGAAAACAAAAGAAAATTAGATGAAATAAAACTTTCTGTTTTACATTTCACAACTTCTTCAAAAGAACAAATGGATGACACAAATCTGAACTCCTCGGTTGTCTGTTGGAAAATACGTACAACATCTAAAGTCAACAGTACTGAATTAAGGAGTAAAAATAATAACAAAAGTAGTAACGGAAAAAAGGGGAAAATAGTCCCTTTTGAACAGTCATGTGTTTGACGAATTAGCAACTGCACGCGTTTCACTGGATCAGCCACTCTTGCAAATGCTTCTCGAATGCACCGAAGTACGAAAAAACTAATTTAGCAACTGCAAGAATTTAAGGCGTGTTAGACACTTGTGCAGATGCTTCATGAGCATAAATATTGCGTGAGCACTTTGGAGTGTGTAAAATGACGAATTAACAACATTTTGAAAGATGGGAAAACGGGACAAACAATTCGTTTTGAACAGTCCCTCTAATGACCAATAAGCAACTGTACCCTTTTGAACAGTCCCTCTAATGACCAATAAGCAACTGTACCCTTTTGAACAGTCCCTCAAAAATGGCGAAATTAGCAACTGCACCGACCGGGTCAGGCACTCTTGCTAATGCTCGAATGCACTGAAGCGTGGGAAAAAAAATACGAATTAGCAACTGCAAGCTCTCACCGAGTCAGGCTTTTCCTGGTGCACGTGGATGCACTGTCATTTTTCACCAGCTACGCGTATTGTTTATGGAGTTTTTGTAGGGGATACGATCGTGTAACTTTCTAGTGCATGGACCATGTGATACAAACCCTTGGGACGAGCGGTGAGTGTAAAAGGTGCGGACAATTCTGTAGATCTTTATATCAGCCATGGCTGCCAAGTACGACGTGGTTTCGAGGTTCCGGTGCAAGAAATGCAAGGTTGAGTTTTAATCGCGGGAAGAGGTGGAAAATCATTAGCAGAAACCTTGCGTGGTAAAGTTCAAGAAGACATCCAACGTGTCGCGCACTGGGGCTTTAACAATTCCCTTCTTTTTCATACTGATAACTGTCACGTCCTTGGGAATAATAATCCTCACTTTCCTTACAATCTTTCTGGCAAACCTATCACTCCTGTTACTAATCATCCTGATTTTGGGGTCCTTATTGATAGCGCTCTAAATTCCAATCTTCACACTGAAAATGTCATCTCCAAAGTCTTTCGTAAAGTCCATTTTGTACTGAAACGTTTCTCCAACCTTACACTCTCCCTGTTTGCTATTTTATATAAAACCTTACTCCTCCCAGTCTTTGGTTACTGCTCCCAAATTTGTCGTCCCTACAATCTTTACTTACTTAATCGTCTCGAAAACTGCCAACGTCGCGTTACCAAATGGTGTCACACTATTCGTTCCTTACCTTATTCCGATAGCCTACGTAATTTTAGGCTTTCCTCCATTCATGATCGTTTTCATCGTGGCGACATGATACTTACCTACGAACTTATTCACAATCTTCTTGATGTGGGCCCTGTTCTTTTCCTCATTCCAAATGTCAACTTCAATCGTGGCCACCCACTCCGTATTTCTGGCACTGTATCTCGGACTAAACTACGCTTTCACTTTTTCAACCCTGGAACTCCCTCCCTCAAACTGTTGTTTAAGCTCCTTCACTCAACGGTTTCAAATCACGCTATGATGCTCTAGTTGCTTAACTTCTTTGGTTTTTTTTTTTTTGGGGGGGGGGGGCGGGGGGGTGCTTCGTGCACCGTCAATCTCTATTTCTATTTCTACAACCAACGGTTCCCGAGTTACGGGGGGGAAAAGCACCTGGAGCAAAGTATTCACAAAACTCCAAAATGGCCGACTTCAATTTGGGACACCACAAAATGGCGGACTTCAATATTGAACACCCCATGATGGCCGACTTCAATGTGAATGCCCTAAAATGGCCGACCGGAAGTGGCGTCATTCAAAATGGTGGGCCGGATGTAACGTCAGGACCTTCCAAAATATTGTTCTTCTTCCAAGATGGCGACACTTCCGATTTACATGAAGGCGGCCAGCTTGGTTTCTGTTCTCCGTGGACAAATCACATTTTCCTATTACTAATGACCCGTGTGATGATCCAATGGTAGTGAGGTGTGTGTTTCCTGCTTTGCTTTAGGTAAAACAAAATTTCAGTTTGATAACATAACATATTCTAAGTAGAGAGCATTATTGGTTGTCAGAGAGCATATTACCTACGTGATATTAGCTAGAATCCCATTTGTGTTCTGTCCTGTTTAAGTAATTAAGCAAGTCCAATGGCAGTGGGTTGGGGAAAATGTTGTACTAATAGAAAAAAGGAATTAGGGCCCGTGTTCTGACCGCCACGTCAGCGTCCAGTGTGGAAGAGGTATTGGATTTTTTTGCCTTCTTCGAAAGTTGTGACCCAGAACCGAAATACGGTGTTTGGGGTGAAGTGTGGGTGTAGTTTATGTCACTCCAACTTGAATGTGCTGTATCCAACTCTCTCGTAAAGTGATGCGAGTTCAAGTCGAAATAAGTTAAAGCGACTTAAGGAACACCCGTATACCCTCAGTCGTAGTAAGCGGTGAGAATTTTTATTATCATATTGCAGAATTTGTGGGCTAAGGTGTTTGTTTATTGGAGTACGGGCTGTACTATTTTGTAACTTTATTGAAGCTTTGAGATTTTAGAGGCTCATGTCTATGTCACTTCAAAATAAAGATAAAAAAGGTCACTATACAGCATCATAGAAAAGTTTAGAGGTAGTACCCTTTTGTCACATAATTGAAGCGTTTTATGACTGTTGTATTTGTCACATATATTGACGAGTTTAGAGTTGCGTGCATGTTTGTTACAACAGTCATAGAGTTGACAGAGTCTTGACTTGTAACCATGTAGGCCTATTAATTCTACAGAAATTGCACATTTCAGATAAATATTTCTCACGTTGTTTGTTGATGGGTCTGGCGGATTTTGTTAATTTCGCAGTAACAATTTAACATATATATTTAGTATGGAAATGTTGCGCAAGCCAGATATAAATGCCGTGACAGCACGTCACACGGTGTTTCTTTACGTTTTTTGTTGCCAGGTTTTGTTGAAGCTTTACAATCGGTGATTTTCTGCACTGCTTCCTGTTTAGACGTAAGTAAGTGTTTTGGTAAGTGACGTCGTTATTTTATTCATGTTTTTTTTTTGATTTTCTAGTCGAATAATTTTTTTTTCTGCAAAGTAAAAATAACTCTCCACTCGCAAAAAGGAGCCAAGTATTAATTCTACACATTTCAGGACAAAAATTTTCATATTGTGTGTTTGTTGACTATTTGGTCATGGGTACAGCAGATTGAATTGAATTGAAATATTTTATTGAGCCAAGAAAGCCTCTAAGCCACATGCTCACTCTATGGCAGATTTTCTTTAGCAATAACAATGCAACTTATTAGTAAGTATAGACGTGTTGCGCTTGGCAGATGTGTGCCATTACAGTACGTCATCACTGTTAAAGCGACCAACGCTTAACATGCAACCGCGAAAATCCGAGATGTGTGACTCGAACAATACTTGTAGGGTTACAAACAATACTTTGATAAGCCATAGTCCCCTTACGCACCAATTAGCTCATTAACCCAAGGACCCTCCATTCCCAAACCACCAACGGTATGTAGAATTAATGTCGCCCGATGTTTCCACCAACTTTCATTTCATAAGGTCTTCTGAGACGTTTCCAATCGGCTTGTAAAGGTTATGGAAATTAACATGACGTCCGGACCACCAGCAACTAGCCAGTTAGTCAGTAACAGAAAATCAACGATCTTTGGTAGTTTTTTTCCTAGAAAGAGTCTCCGAAGAACCGAAACCTTTGCTTTACATTATAGGAACGTAATGCCCGAGTGTCCAACAGATTCGCAGCCGTTTTTGTCACATGCAAGTATTTCATCCAGATGCTCGTTGTAGTCTATAAAACTTTTGCTTCAGATGAAGACACATGCTTACGCTTGGCACCTTCATGTGGCAACAACAATACAACATCACCCACTTGGCGGCGACACACTTCCGCGTGTCTTGATTCAATTCCAGCATTACTCTTGTTAGTCTTCGTTTGATCATGTGTATGAGGTGTTTTCAAGGACGTAGCTAGGAAGAATCTAGTATTGAATTCGAACCTGGCGTGATCAAAATTTTTGAGGTGCAGCGTTGTCGACCCTTGTGAGCAGATTGTCACTTGTCGATTGTTTTGGATTGCCTTGTATAAATAAATAAATAGATAAATAAAATGTACCACTATTGTGTGGAAGGAAGACGGAAGGGCTGTGGGCCACTTATTCCATTCCTGAGTAATGAAAGTTACATACAAGAATGTTAAACTAAAAAACTTGTGGCAATGGACGTTTTAAGAATTTGTGCGCTGGTACAGCTTTCGATAATCTGCAAAAGGCATTCTAGAATGGGACTATCCATAATAAAAAAAAAAGTTCCGGCAACAGTCAAGGCGGGGAGTGGGATGATAAGTTTCCAGTATGTGAATGAGGGCGCAACTGAAATCCGTTTTCAAGCCTGGGACATGTGGAAGAGGTTACTTGGGAGACATCGAGGGTTGGTGCTGATGTGCACAGTGCGACTAACGTTAGGAGAGTTATACTGTGGCTGAGACTATTTATGATATCCCTGATATGTTGTTCGTGGATGAATTGGAGGTCTGTCCCTAACAGGCCCGCTCATTGTTTAAGGTGCAATTTAGTTGGGCACATCCGTAGTCAGTGCGATGTGCAGAGGTGTGACTTATATCATATTTTTTAAAGAGATGAGTGCAAAGGACGATCCTTTGCCTCAGTTACTAAGGTAGCTAGTGGGGGCGTCACAATCATTATTTTTAGGAGACCAGGAGGAATCTGATTCTGTTACTTGTGTACAGGAGTTGTGTCATGATTTGGTGGAGTCGTCCACTGAATAAATCACTGGAGTGGTGGTTGAGGTTACATAGTGATCAAGTCGATGAGTAAGTGGAGGGTGTGCCTATGCCTGTTGTTGTTGGTGGGGTTGAAGACTGGAGTTTTGTGTCTGATATGGGCTCCCATGAGTTCCGCCGTGTCGGTCAAAAAAGTAGTGCCAGCAGGTCACCTTCGTCTACCAAATCAAAAATCTTAGCACCTAGCTTTAACACGTTTGTCATTCTGGCTTCAGTTTCTGGTTCAGAACTGGAGAGTTGGTGATTCTGCGGTCGAGTTGGTGGTTCTTCTGTCAAGACGTTCTAGTGGAGTGGGTGTTGATGGTTCTATTGAGTTGGATTCTGGTCAAGTGGGCGAGCACCAGTGCTGATGTGATGGCGTCCTTTACTTATGTTGAAGACTAGAGTTTACTGACTGATATGGCCTCCCATGAGTTCCGCTGTGTGGCTCAGTTTGGTTTTAGGAGTGGCAGAAGTGCACAAGATACTGTTGCTTTTCTTGAATCGGGTATTAGAGATGCTTGGGCTGCTAGTACATACATGTTTGCGTCTCTTTTTTTTTCGGGGGGGGGGATATTGGCGCAGCTTACGACAAACTGGCCTTGCGTTTCTTGTGGCATGCTTTGGTAGGCTGTGGTCTATGTAGGAGTGTGTTAGTAGTAATTGTTTGCAAGAGTGTTGGTAATTAGGATTCTGGTTTCTGGAGAGTGGGGCATTGCTACATCTCGCTCAGTTTGGGTTTACGAGAGATATAAATGCACAAGAAGCTGTTGTTTTTCTTGAACCAGGTATTAGAGAAGCTCGGACCTCTAGTCACACATGCTTGCTGTTTGTTATATATTGGCGGGCTAGAGTCTTATTAGGAGTGGGGTGGAGGTTTTTCAATCGTTGTTGGTGGGTGTAGGCTTGTTACGAGAATGGGAAGGCGGTTTTCGTAAGTGGCAACCACGTCTAGAGGGCTGCCTCAAGGGAGTTGTTTAATCTCGTGTTGTTTGTGACTTCTCTGAATGATTTTCATCGAGTTCTTGTTGCTAATAGTAACAATGCAACTTTTGTCAACGACATGGCCGTTCGTTAGTAGGGAGTGATGTCTCACCACTTGTGGGGGACGATGCAGGCGGTAGTTTCTTTAATTAAGGACTAGTTACAAGCCAGAGGGATGGCTTTGGCCCAGGAAGGTATCTTTTTCACGTTTTTCTCTTCAGATTGGTGGGGTGGTTGTGTATGGTGACATTCTACTAGCACATGATGGACCTTAACTCCCCGGTGAAACCAATGATATTCAGTAGGAATGTACTCCCTCAAAAGGAAAAAATGTGTAAGGTTCATGTGAACAATACGTAAACCGGTCAACATCACCTCTTCTCGGCAAAAAGTGGCATGCCTGGACAGTGCCTTTAATAGCCCGAAGCCTATTAAAATCTTGTGTTTATCCCACAAGGCATAGCAAACAGCATGCAATCTCAGATGTAGAGTTGAAAAGGCATCCTAGAGAACAATCCCTTTTGAGAGGACCAGAATGGCCCATTTGCTAGCACACCAGCGTGCTCATTCCCAACTTTCACAACACGGCACGGATCCAGTATAAAATCAAAGGCTTCCGCAGGCCAGATAAGCTAGAAAGCACAGCTTGGACTCGTTGAATTAAGGGGTAACGATGGTATTGGACGCCAAGGACTGTCGGGCAATCATAGAATCATTAAACATGATAAAATGCACGCCCTGAAGGTAGAAAATTCATTTAACAACCAGACCGATTGCCAGAAGCTCTACCAAAAAACATAAAATAGCCTGAGGGAAGGCAATGAGAAAGTCTCTCTCTCTCTCATGTAGACAAGCACGTACTATGCCAACTTCAGACTTCAATCCATCCGTGTAAAGCTGCCGATATTCAACGTATTAATAATGCAGCTGTCGGAACTCCTGCTAGTACCTTGCTGTTTGAGTGGACATATTTGGGAAGGCTGCAAAACGGAATGGGAAGTGCTACTTCGAACACATCAAGGGGCAACTGGCATCTCTCTAAGCCTCAAGACGTGAGCATTTCAAAGGTCACCTCCCTCACGGATTTCACCCTTATCCAACCTACATGCCGACGTGCAAGTCAGGTCCGAACTATTGGCCAAGCTGTGGATTATACAGTTTGCTGTGGATAGCTTTGGACTGTGGATTGCACAGTACGCAGTCGCGCAGCATACTGAATGGCTAGCTGCTGCCGGTGGAATGCCAAAGGCAGAGGTTGACTGCCGGAGATGCACGAAAAATCCCAATCTCCAGACAGAAGTTACTGTGTTCGACAGGATCTGTAGGTCTATTCTGACTTGCAGAAATCGTGTTTTTTTACAGAGGAATTTTTATTTAGGGGTAGATTTGACAATGTTGGCCCAACATTGGCCTGATGGAGTACTGCCAACTGATTTGATGTCCTTGGTCCAACGTTGGATAATTAGTGTTAGCATTGTCGGGTTGCAAACATGGCCCAATGCGAGTCTGTACTAGCTGTCAGCTAAGACATTGACCAACGAGAGAAAATAAGGTTGGGCCAACCAATGGGTGAAAATGATGGCCCAACAATTACCCATTGACAATATATTGCGACGCTTGAGGTGAAGTTCTTGGACCGTCGCAAGACGAACTACTGCGAAAGCATTTGTCAAGAATGTTTTCATTAATCAAAAACGAAAGTTAGAGGTTCGAACGCGATCGGATACCGCCCTAGTTCTAACTATAAATGATCCTAATAAATCAATGCTACTTAATGAGGGACAAATATTTGCCAATGTTGGGGAAAGGTGGGCGCAAACAAGCAATGATTTGTCCTTACTGTTAAACCTGAGTCAACGATGCGAAAATCAGGCAGACAAGCATTTTTTTTAGGTTCCGTTCGCACATCACAACGTTCGTACCACCAGTCGTCTTTCATAATAAAACATATCAAGGACCGTGGTAGCGGTCCTTATGTAAGCCTCAGGATGAACTTCCTTGTTAAACGTCAAACTTTGAACTCCTATAGTTTCGCCCAAAATTGACATAGACCAACGAAATTCGGTGTTTGGGGTCGTGTCGTAACTATTTCACCACATTACAAATTTTAATGACAACAATCAAACCGTTCGGCGTTCACAGTATGGCCATGTCTTGTTGTTGTTGTTGTTGTGCTTGTTGTTCTTGTTGTAGTTGGGACTCTGCCCTCACCTGGAGACCGAACCACTGAACCGATTTTCAAGTTCTATAGCTTAAAACGTAGGTATAGACAAGGCCTAGGGCCTTTTACAGGCTATTTTAATGTAACTACAATATTCTTGACACGGAAAGCCAATGGGCTAAAACTTTTGTTCTCACCTAGAGACCAAACCAATGAACCGATTTTCAATTTGTATAGCTTAAAATGTAGGTATTAACACCGACCAGGGCCTTTTGAACACGATTTTAATGAGCCTGCAGTATTCTAGTCAGCAGAGAAATTATTATTGCAGAGTACTGGGCAGAAATCATTAATGTACTCTTTGCCCTCACTTGGAGGTCGAACCACTGAACCGATTTTAGAGTTCTATAGCTTAAACCGTAGGTATGGAGAAGGCCTAGGGTCTTTTGCATGCTATTTTAATGTAACTACAATATCATTGACACGGAAAGCCAAATGAGCTAGAAATTTTGCTCTTACCAAGAGACCGAACCAATGAACCCATTTTCAATTTGTATAGCTTAAAATATCGGCATTAACACCGGCCAAGGCCTTTTGAACCCGATTTTGATGTGACTCCAGTATTCTCGTCGGTAGAGCAATTAGAGCACTGGGCAAAAATCATTAATGTTGCTGTTGGGACTCTTTGCCCTCACCTGAAGATCGAACCATTGAACCGATTTTCAAGTTCTATAGCTTAAAACGCAGGTACGGACATGGACTAGGGTCTTTCGCATGCTGTTTTAATGTAACTACAATATTCTTGATACGGAAAGCCAAATGGGCTAGAAATTTTGTCCTTACCTAGATATCGAACCTATGAACCGATTTTCAAATTGTATAGCTTAAAATATAGGTATTAACACCGACCAGGGCCTTTTGAACACGATTTTGATGCGACTGCAGTATTCTCGTCAGCAGAGCAATCATTATTGTAGAGCACTGGGAAGAAATAATTAAGTGGAGTATCAAATTTTTACAGAAATTTTGCAGAAAACATAAATTTGGTGCACAAGTCTTTCTTAACAGTAAAAATCGAACCAGCCTTCAGTGCCCTCCCCTCCCGCCCCAGAACCCCCACCCCCTACCCCGTGATGCCTCCCAGGGGCTCGGGCAACAAATTCTTACAGATCAAGCTAAAAATATGAAATTGGGAGCAAAAGTCATTCTTAGCAGCATAAAACGAATCAGCCATGGAAAAGACTCTCTTATAACAGTTGTTTTAAGGTGATTACAGTGTTCTTGTCTGTGTTATTATTGCTGAAACAAGAAAAAAAATAAGGGATATTAGTATTAAAAAACGCTTAAGCGTATAAAATACGGATGTAAGCCTTAAAAAACTTAAAGCCCTAAAGAAACAGATATTAGAAAAAGACATGTAAGCCAT
>JAHWFP010179246.1:45283-59590 GCA_023313725.1 Lithobius niger | reverse complement strand
GTAGTGATCACACTGTTCTCAGCTTCTAGAACGTCCGCTTCCTGCATTTTTAACTTTAACAAAGCTAGCAGTTGGCAACTTGGAAGGAGGCTGTAATCACTGACTTTAGGCTTATCTGATTCGTAAGTGTTCTGTAAACTTACATGAAGCCTAACAGCAGAGCCAACATTGTGAAATGTTGAATTTTGTCCATCAGTCATTAAAAGGACAAACCCTCCAATACTTCATGACACTCCCGCACTAAGTAAATTCAGAATGCTTTATTCAGCTGTCGTTAGTTAATATTTTGTTACAAATCCTTTCTAAAATATGGCGACTGGGAGTTATTCCATCGAATACTGGGACTACATTCACATTATCGCATGCGTAGTGCAGTGGCAACCCGCACCACTGCACTGTGACTGGGGTTGTCACTAATGACCTCGTTGTCGACGTGGCATTAATTCTCAACCCCACCTCCCCCCACGCGTGTTCAAGCTGACATCCTTAGACGTTTGACGTTAACCTTGACGACTGACGTGTCGTTACGATGGCAGCAGCTTCTGTGTAGCTGGTATCACGTGACACCTCTGTTTCCATTGCAACGCTCGCTCTCTATGGGTGATGCCAAGCACATGTTGGCACTTAAATGTTGCGGAGCGGCCTTTGCTTGCAGGGTTTACCCAGGCTACTCTACAATGTTGGAATTTCGGTAACGATGAAACTGACACTCTGGTATGCTGCCAACAGTCATATGCCACAATCACTACTGACTTTTAACTAACTGGTGCGTTCCCGAGTTCCGGAAAGAATAGTTCACTAATGGGATGTTGAATTATAATTAAGTTGGTTTAATTAAGAGGAATAAGAGCAAGTGAACAAGCGTTGCTTACAGATTCTCTCAACTGCTCTCCAACGCAGAGGGTTTTGGTGCGCACGTTGCGACTGCACTGTCGGGTGGCGCCCTCTCGATTAGGGTTGGATTAGCGTACACCACAGAAGAAGATTCGACGATGTTGACGAATATTCTGGCATTTATTGAACGACGTACCAAGATTTGTAATTACAATTGTAAAATCAATAATTACAATAGAAAAGTAGAAACTCACACATTGGCTAGAAGAATTACAAACAGTTTCACAATATTGCAGAGAGTATGTCAAGGACGTCCACGATGTTTTGCCAATTTAGTGGAAAGCACCATTTTTGAGTTTCTAACTAAATAATTCAATCCAAACTGGATTAACAGCTACTAAACCTAAACCAAACTTTTCGATAGATTTTCAGACTATAACAAAAGCGAGTGTCGGTTTTAGCGGAATTATAAACAGGATTGTCAACCTACAATCAATAAATGATTAAACCGATCTTCTTACCGCCGCCGGCATCCGCATTCGGAGAGCCATACACGCAACTTGTGTTTGGTCGTCCTGGCACACTAATCCGCTAGACCCACGAGACGCGCCCGAGCATAGCGACACGCGGCTTCTGCTCACGGAAGAGAAAGATATCAATATCGATCGCCCATCCTTTACATACAAACCAAACAGCTCCACCACTTTCCACCTATTGATGCGCGAACCATCACATTAGAGACAAAAACACAACGGCACACATACGTAAAATTAGGCCGAGTTTATTTTTTATTTTTAAATAATAATAACCTTTATTCAAAGAGTGTTGCCGAAGGTCTATAAAAGTCCTTGTTTGGCTACACATTTAAACATAATTTCACAATCAAGATAAAGAAAAATCTATACAACAAAATTAAATCACACAATATGGTAAAAAATATAAAAATTATAATAATCACAGACACAGAAAAAAAAAACAACAATAAATAAAAAATAAAACTATACCTTAGTTGTTAATTAGCCATTCTTTTATTTTGTGTTTGATTGAAGTGTACTGAGTTAAATCTAGTAATTTTGATGGAATTAAATTGAAAATTGTTGGAATATAATGATCTTTATTTTTTGAGCCATAATTATTTTTAATTAGTGGAATATGGAACCTTAATGTTTTATCGCGAAGGAAACCCATTTTAAATTCATCTTTAATTTTAAAACCGTTGCAAAAGTAATTTTTATGTATAATAATAAAGTTTCTCAATTTAGTTACATTTAAAATTCTGTGTTCCTTAAATATTTCTTTAGTAGAACATTAGTAGAATAATTCTTTTGTACCCCAAATCCCGCTTCCTGTCTGTGACGTTACGTAGCTCACCTTCAGGTAGTCCCCTCACCTCGAGGGCTGGTGATGACGTTGACGAGCATTGACGTTTGATTCGTGGACCGTTACGTTAGAGAAGAAAAAAACTGAGTACTTGTGTAAAGTTAGGCCAAGTTGAACCCCAAATCCCGCCTCCTATTTGTTGTGAGTAGCTCTCCTTCAGGTAGTCCCCTCGCCTCGAGTGCTGGTGATGACGTTGACGTCACGTTAGAGACAAATACAAAACTGCATACATGCGTAAAGTTAGGCCAAGTTGGACCCCAAATCCGGTTTTCTGTTTGTGATGGCACGTAGCTCTCCTTCAGGTAGTCCCTTCGCCTCAAGGGCTGGTGATGACGTTTGATCCGTGGGCCATCACGTTAGCAACAAAAACAAAACTTGAGTACATGCGTAAAGTAGGCAAAGTTGGACCCCAAATCTAGCTTCCGGTCTCTGACGTCACGTAGCTCTCCTTCAGGTAGTCTCTTCACCTCGATGGCTGGTGATGACGTCGATGAGTTTCCAAACAGGTACCGCCCACCCACCTGATGCATTAAAGCTGATGTGCCAACAATGCTAAAACAGCCGTTGTACTCGGAAGTATTTCACGCAGCCCAATTTAAACACTAATACTTCCAACACGTTCTCGGTAGTAGTTACATACAGGAAAACATTACATTGTGTTTTTACACATAATAATTTAGAAGCAATTAAATCCCGAACCTTCGGCAAACTGCCGGCCATTTAAACAAGCTTTTAAACAGTGCTGTATGTCAGATGCTTTAAAAGACATGTTACCATTAATATTCAATACACCAACACTAGAAAACCGTGCAGATCATGCATGCATTAAAACATTAATGTATTAATGAGTGCATTAATACATTAATGACAGACAAGCTAGCTTGTCCAAGATTCCCAAACTTAACGATAGGCTACGCAACTTCTTAAAATTGAAAGACACCGTAAATACCCTTAAAATTTATGATACCGCTAAAATGTACCAAGCTGTATTAATTACACTTAGGCAAACAGCCATGTTAGCTAAATACCCGTATAATAACCGTCATCCTTTCAGAACATCACCTAAAAGAATGCCACAGCCTCAAACCAATCTATCCATTACAGCACGAACGAAACAAGAGGGCGACTACAATGATCCGGAACATACACGGAAGTACGGAAGTGCTCAGGAGAAATGGGGACGGGACAGGACCGGGGGGAGGGGGAGACGCAAACAAACACGATTTAAAGGACTCCAAAAATGGGAAATTGAAGAGTTGCACTGCAAGCTACCTAAACACTCAAGCACCCAGATTAAAGCCCCATACCACGGCAGTGATACGACCCAGTGGCTGCCGTCAAGTTGACTAGCCATCTCCATGACATTAGCTTTATTTATCGTTTATGTCTGAAAATTATTTTCAGTTGTGCATCAATTTTCCTGTAAAATGGTTAGAATTAATATACCGAATGAATGATGTCGGATTAACATTGATACCTAAGGGTCATAAACCTCGAAACCCCTTGCCTAACTGGGGGTATTTTTAACATCTCTAATGTGTGGGGCAGTGGCAACCCGGACCGCTGCACTGTGACTGAGGTTGGCGCTGATGACCTAGTTGTCGAATCTCCATTAAGCCTCAAAACCCTCCCCCATTAATTCTATAGGTTTACGAACTTATTCCCCCCCCCCCACCCGCAAATAGGACGTAGAATTCATAAGAAAAGGTTGAAACGAATCAGAAAATCGGTTAAAAAGTTAATGGCAGAGAGACAGACTGGTAGCAGAACAGGATAAGAAGCTTCGCTGCGGAGCTTCGCACCGCGCATCGTCACGAAAATTAACACCTGTCACCATTAGTCCGGGATTAAACTCAAATTTTTATTGCACAGAACTTGTGCTTAATTTTTAATGTCGTAAGAACCACAAATGTAATGAGTCTGCTGGGGGAGGGGGGAAGGGAGAGAAACAAAAAAGTTTGAAAACCATATTTAAAATTAGCTTTAAGGAATTTTTGAAATTCATGCACCCAACAAATTACACTAACAGAACTGTTAAGTTACAGTATCCTACAAACCAGCGGTTCCCAACCTTTTTTGCAGTGTTCCTCCCCACTGGGACCAGCTTACAATGGTGCCACCTCCCCCCCCCCTCCTGCCCTCTTTACCCAATTTCAGCCCCTAGGCTGAACAAATCATCCACGCGCCGTCAAGAAAATTACTTCAGAAGGAAAAAAAAAACGCAATTTGCGAAAATACTTTCTCTTGAATTTTTTTTGTTACTACGGAAGTACAAAGTACCGGAAAAGGGGCTTAATAAGTAAATGCTTTGCATGAAAACATTAAAAAAAATTCTCATTATTTATTTTTAAAATTAATTTCCTTGAGCCTTAAGTCAGCCGAAGCAATTTAATACTTATTTGACTGAAGCGGCTCAATTTTGAACATTACCAGACTTTTAGGAGAGAAGAAATATCTGGTAAAGGGAGGAGCCAACCCGGGGATTTGAACCGGGAAACCTACGATCATCGTTGGGACCGAAAGATTGTCCTGAATTGGCCAGAATATTTCCCATAGCCATTGAAGGAGCATGGTAGCCTCTCACTCTACGTTGGTGGCAGGGACTTTGCCAAGATCCCTTTTTCAAGGGATTCGACCAGATCCGCAAACCCCCAGCAACCAGACTGAGCTCTCTCACCGCTCAGCCACGATGACCTCAAATGAAAGCATGAAAACAAGAAATTTCGCCTCTATATTGATTGGCGTTGCTGTTGAAGGCAGGAGCTGTGTGGCGGCCTCTCCATATCGGTGCCCCTAGTTAACCTGAGAGAAAATCGGGTGCTCCCCACCCCTCACAATTACTGTGTATTTTTTTTTTACACTACGATGTAGTAGTGTTGCTAGGTGGGGTCAAAAATGGCTACAATTTTGGCCAAAATATCTTTAGATTACACACAAATCTGAAAAATAATTTCGCCTTCCTCATACAATTTAAATTGCGATGCGTAGTTTAAAAAGTTTAACACTGATCATTATAGTGCTCGCCTCACCGGTTGCGAAACGCAGCTATAAACTAATAAAATAAAGAGACCAAAATACCAGGGGTACCTGGTTGATTTTGGTTTTTGTTTGCCCATACGAAAATATACATTACCTTTTATTTAATTAGCAGTCCCCCCCCCCCATGGAGCTTTATTAATCTTAGCTTGAAAATTTGGCTTCCCTGCCAGGCTCGTAACCTTCTGCGCAAGACCGTAAATGGTTCTGCCGTATATATACAGATTTGAACGGGGTGCATCATCTTTCTTCCAACCCAAATGACCCTAGTCCAAGTGGGGAGGCTGGGTGGGTAAAAGGTAATGTATATTTTTGTACCGGCAAACAAAAACCACAATCAACCAGGTGCCCCTGGTATTTTGGTCTTTTTATTGCCACGAAAATATCCATTACCTTTTATTTAATTAGCAGACTTTGTCATTCCCGGAGGCGGGCTAGGTTCGGAGTACCCACGTTACGAGCCGGCGACCACCACAGAAAAATTTGTAAGGATCGACTGCAGCATTCTATTCGAAGCCCAAATTGGTGTCATTATCCAATTACCTGTAATTTAGGGATAATTACCACATTCGGAAAAGAACATGGTATCTTTTCCGAATACTTTTGCCAGCAGTTCGAACGTGTGTGCGACAAACTTTCTACTGGAACGACATTCCATTCTTCGCAATTGTAACGACTGAAGGGTGGGAAAAATTACTATAAATAATCCGCCAAGACAGACACTCGCAAAAGGACGCTACAAGGGGCGGTGACGCTCTTTGCCGGCTTGTGGGACAAATTCGTTTGATCGTTTGACAAATTCGTTTGTGGGACAAATTTGTGGGACAAATTCGCTTGTGGGACAAATTCGTTTGATTCGTTTGACAAATTCGTCTCGTTGTGAAATTTTATGTTTGTAAATATTGTTGGAGTGAAAAGAAGTAAATTCATTTATTTGTGCAATCGAGAGTCGACCATTTAATTTATGGTGGCGGCAGCGGTGGTTACTAACGAAGCCCTTTGGAAGAAGTAATTTGGCACCATTGAATTTATAATGGTGGCAAGCGGTGGCGACTAACCAGGCCCTCCAAGCTTAAAGTTTTTTTTTGCCGACCATTGGGTTAAAATGGTGTTCAGCGAGAAGTTGGCGACAGGAGCTTATGAACAACATCAAGAAAGGAATTAAAGAGTAAAGAAGCAAGAAGATCTCTCCAGTGAGTGTGGCACTCGTCTGGAAGCAAGAAAACGCAAGTTGAAGGTTAAACAGAAGATTGACGGAGAGGATTACTGCAGTTGGGTATCCGGTAGGAAGCAGCACTAAGTCAAGTGTAATGGAAGATTTGGCCGAATCCGGTGACAAGGAAGAGGCAGATCGTAGATGAAGGTTTTTGCAGCGGCAGGGAATCGTTGTCAAGGCTGATGTGAAAGCGTCAACTTGGTGTTTCATTGCAACACGGCAACCCTCTGCACACTCTGGTAGCAGGGCGTTGTATTGAAAGGGTTGTTTATTCCGGTACTGTTGCGCGTTGTGGATTTTTTTTGTGTGTTGATGCTTTATGTGCTGTTTAATACGTAGTATTTACAGTAGTTAAACATGGAATTATTAGATGGGAGGACGAGTGCTGATTTAAAGGCTGTGTGCGGGGAATTGGATTTGATTGTGTCTAAACGCAAAGCTGATATTGTGGGGTTGTTTAAAGATGGGTTGGGGGAGTTACACTTTTGCGGGTGGATCTGGAGGCAGCAATTGAGACGGTGGAAGAAGAAAAAGAGGGAGTTAAGAGAAAGAGAAGAACGAAAAGAGAGGGAGTTGCACGAAAAAGAATGAACGGGGAAGAAGGGAAGAAAGGGAGTTAGAAAGTAGGAAATTGCAGATTAGGGAAGACAAATTTGCTAGAGAAGCTGACTTAGTGAGGGAAAGGTTAGCTAGGCAAAGTGAGCAGGATAAGGAGAAATTAGAGCAGGATGCACGAATACTCCAGTTAAAGAGGGAGCTAGATTTAAGAAGATAACAGTTTGAGAGGGAGTTTGAATTAGAGCAGGAAAGATGAGGATTTCAGAAAAGAAAAGAGAAGCTTGGGAAAAAGAAAAGTTAGAACAGGATGCTAAAATTGTGAAAATAAGGCTACAGACGGAAGAGATTAAAAGACAGATTCAGGAAATAATGTGTAAAAGGGAGGAAACTTGTAGAGTGGGGAGTAACTTTAAGGATAGGCTTGTGGGAAAAGCAATATTTTATTGGGTACAAAGGAGTGGGAGATATTTCTGGAAAGGAATGTTTTATTGGGTACCGAGGTAGTGGTGGTATTGTGCAAAATGGTGGGAATTTGTGTGGAAATGGTATTTTGCAAATTGGTGGGAAAGCAAACAATGGGATGGATGCAAATGTTGGAAACGATGTCTCGGGCAACGAGGATCAAGCTTCGGCTAACGGTGCACAGGCACGGCCGCAAGCGGGTAATCAGACAGGAAAGAGAGCACCTTTAATGCAAGAGAAACGGATAATGGAGGTATACTAAATGAAGGGGGCGATTTTCCTTTAAGCAAGGTATCGAATTTGCTGTTGCAACAGAATGTGAAAGAAAGCCAAAGGGCGGGAAAAGTAATTACAAGGTGTTTGCAGAGTTGTAACAAAAATAGTAAAAGTGATGAGCAGTCAATTGATACATTCATCGAGGGCAATGTACTGGAGAGTTTATTTATGCTCGAAGACCTTGTTGCCAGTAAAGATGTTGCAAAAACTGGAATGCTGGAATCTAGTGTCAAGGTCGTTACTGTGAAGGCCGATAAAAATTGAAATAGATGAAAAGCAACATGCTAGAGTTAAAGGGATACCCGGTCTGCCTTATAACATTCCGCGTGCCAAATTACAGCTACGCGCAGATCGTCATCCGAGCAATTACAGTGCCAAGGTCGGCTGGGGTGGTAGCTGCGTTCCTCGCATAGCTGCTGTCTCGGTTGGCTTTGTAAATAGTACACGAGCCAGAATCAAGTCAACGATTGTGTCGTCACAAACCGAAATATTCTCGTATTTTAAAATCACAATTTATAATTTTTTAGGCTAATGTCTTATAATTTTGCTTCGGCGATCTATTGGAATAATTAATTTTAATTTTTATCGCATTAGTCTATTAGATTTTAGATCTTATGGTAATTATTAAAAAATTAGTAGATGTACACACAGAGATGAAACGTCATGAATATTGCACGCAATGCATCATTTAGTGACGGGTCGTTCTTAAATATAGTTAACAATATTCAACAGAAAATCTCCTAGCGCCACATTTTAAAACGGTTTTTTAGCAAGGGAAACCCTAACGGTAAGTAAATAGACCTTTGGGGCCGTACTTGAAGTGAGGATCGAGAAAAATGGCGCTGGGAGGTATATCCCTTTAATAAAGCAAAAAGGCTGTTTGTAAAGGGGTTCAAGATGTAGCGAAAAAAGCAAGAGGCAGATTTGGTGTGGTGACTGTAGTATTAAATTACTTTTTGAAAATTACTTGCTGGTGTGTTGAGGGCAGGGCGATTGTTTGGTTCGGAATGAAGGTTAAGAAAAGGGGTTGGCAGAAAGGAAATTTTCTGGGGGAAAGGGAGGTCTTGCAATCCTGTTGATTGTAATGTTGGATGGGGAAGGAAACGAAACAATGGTCTTGGCAAGCCAGTCATTGGTGTTGACAAGGTGGAAAAATTGGAGGTAGAAGGGGATGTTAAAGGGGCAGGTTAAAGGTTGGGCATTGTCTCTCAATCCGCTGATCACGTGAGTGATTTGAGGAAGTGTCTTGATGTATATGTGTATTGTTTGTATTTTGGTGGGAAAGGCAGCTCAGTTTGCAAACGCCCTAGTGCCGAGTGTGGAAGGGGGGTTTGCCTTGCATGTGTGTTCGTTCTCCGGTGGTGAACTGAGTAGCTGTTGAGCTGCAACTGGAGGTTGGTTTGTTTGGTGTGGTTTTTGTGTGGTACAGTGGTGTGTTGAGATCGGTTTGAATTGTGAAGGAGCGAAAAGAAAGTCTAATGTAAGCTTTCTTATGGTGTGCGGAAAGTATAAGTGGATGGATTGCTTGTTAAAGAATGTGATCGAGGAAGAAAAGGTGTGTTTTTGGGTGCAATGCAGGGTGTTGTCAGTGGGGCAGTTTGGTAAAGTGGTAGCCCTGTTGCTGTGTTGGCATTCGTTTGGTGAAGTGGTGAAGCGGTGCTGTGTTGTGTTAGTGAAGTGGTGCTGTGTGATGCTGGTGAATGTGGTGCAAGTTGTGTGTGTAGTGCGGTGCTTGGTGGCTGTGTGTGCGCAAGAAGGAAGGCTGTGGTGTTTTCCAAATGTGTGTGGTCAGAAGCCTTCTTTGTGCCATCCTGGTGATTAAAATCACTAGTGGACCGGCAGCTAACCAAGATTTGTTTTTAAAAAAATTCTTAAACAAGGGATGGAGGTGCAAGGATCGACTGCAGCGTTCTATTCGAACCCCAAATTGGTCTCATTATCCAATTACTGGTAATTAAGGGGTAATTACCACATTCGGAAAAGAACATCAACTTGATACTTTTGCCAGCAGTTCGAACGTGTAAGCGACAAACTTTCTACTGGAATGGTCATTCCATTTTTCGCAATTGTAATGATTGAAGGGTGGGAAAAATTACTATAAATTGTAAGAACATTTTTACGGCCAAGACAGACACTGGCAAAAGGATGCTACAAGCGGCGTAGACGCTCTTTGCTGGCTTGTAGACAAATTCGTTTGATCGAAGTCTTGTTGTGAAATTTTATGTTTGTAAATATTGTTGGAGTGAGAAGAAGTAAATTCATTTATTTTTTCATTCGAAAGTAGACCATTGAATTTATAAATTTATTCTGAGCAGAACACGCAAACATCCATATCCCATGGGTCCGGGATCCTCAGTCCCAAGGGTTAGCAAACAGGAACACTCGATACCAGGGATCGAGATGTTTGGTTCACCACTAGGGGGAAAGTAGGAATGCAGATAAAAGTAAAATGCCAGTCCTGCCTTAGGCGGGAATCAGACTTGAATCCCTCAATGATCCGACACTGGAACTATTGA
Organism: Lithobius niger; assembly: GCA_023313725.1. Classification (NCBI taxonomy): domain Eukaryota; kingdom Metazoa; phylum Arthropoda; class Chilopoda; order Lithobiomorpha; family Lithobiidae; genus Lithobius; species Lithobius niger. Next base: position 49,312 of record JAHWFP010179246.1, on the reverse strand, counting down.
CTGATGAATAATGGAGGATCGCTGAGAGAGAATCAGGATTGACGTAAGTCGTCGAGGAAGAGTCTTGTATGCAGAGAAGGACGGAGTCCAGATTTGCTTGTTGGGCGAGACTGGAACTGAGGAGGTGCTGTGGGCGAGTGGCTCAGGAAGGATCCCGAATACGAGCAGGAAGTGGCCCAAGGGTAAGATCGGGCAGACGGGAGATGGTAACTAAGATCGTGAGGCACGATGAACAGGTCGGGAGGATCGAAGTGAGAACAGGATCGGTTGCTGTTGCTAGCAAAGCACATTTGAAGACAGTAAGTACAGTGTGAGAATTGGAGAGCAGGCATGAAAACACGGGTCTTGGGCAGAGGTGACAGGAAGACTAGAAACAGTGGATTGAAATCTGAGACTGATGACAGATCGCAGCTGAAACAGGTGGAGGTTATTGATGATCCCGGTCAGTATTCGTGCATTATTGCTCATCATCCATATTTTTTTTATTTTTTTTTTGGTATCGCCTGGCGGTAGGATCGGACGACGTAATCGTTGGTGCGGACCGAATCGGCGAAAGTTGCCACAGTTCGGAAATTCTTGTAGAAGCCTCGAAAAGATGTAAGATGGAGGTTGCAAGGGAGGACGGATCGTCCGCACACCTGCAAGATCCTGCGTCTTGGGTGAGGTTGTTGACAGAGGCGGATCGATGTTGGTACATCGGGAACGGCAAAGACAAGGGAACCCTCCTGGCCGAGTAGAGGAAGGGGGACTGGATCCCCTTGCCCGGGATAGGTGCATGATCCTGCTCCAGGTGAGAGGACCACTGAATCCATGCGATCGGTGAAGCTAGAGTTCCTGGGACAACCGACTGGTGCAATTGCCTAGGAAGAAAGATGATGCACTCCGTTCCAATCCATATATATATATACGGCAGAACCACTTCCGGTGTTGCGTAGAAGCCAAATTTTCAAGCTAGGATTAATAGAGCTCCGTAAAGGGAAAACTGCTAATTAAATAAAAGGTAATGGGTAATGGTAAAGGTATTTTCGTGGCAATAAAAGGCAATAAAAATTTATTTTAAAATATCTTTCATGAACTATTTTAACATTGTTTGTCTTGCATATACGCTGAAGACCCCAACGCATACCAACTACGACAAAAGAAATTTTTCAGCCAAACAGCATTGACTACTTTGCTCTGCAACTACTTGCAACAAGTAATTGACTTCTTATCTCGGCCTTATAACTGTGTCTGATATGGCCATGATTAATCTTTAAAGGTGGAATAGAACGTGAGACACCCGTTATTTAACGGAAAATACCGGAGAAAAGCACTTGTGGATGTTCAGGGGATTTATACAATTTTTTTTTACATTTGTGAAGTACGCCTTCTGGTATTCATTGTATCCCAAGAGATTTGTGATTGAGCGATCACCTTCTTATGTGCGAGCTTTACGATGTTTTTAGTGGAAAACGACAAGATCATTTTCCAGTTTTGGCAAATGGAACTACAAAAACTTTGCGATAATATCTATAAATAAATTCCAAGCCTCGTCAACACAATTGTGAATTGAGGTGAACAGAAATCCTAGTCAACCAAAACCAAACATGTACACAATTTAGTAAAATTTATAGAACTTTTGTATTTTGCCATAAAATTTGTCGTTGTGGATTAGCCGACATCATGTTATGGGGGGAGGGGGGGGGAGTGAGGCTTAATGGTGCGTCTACAGCTAGGTAATTAACGCCAACCTCAATCACAGTACAGTGGCCCGGGTTGCCACTGCACCACACACTAGAGATATGTTATGGTCACTAAGGCCCAATTGTTCCCCATTTTCAGCATCGTTTACACGCGGATATCTTGACATCAGATCTTGTAGCTTTTGATGCTGGGTCAAAAACAGACCCTAAATATTTTTTCCGCGGATGGGGTTAGTTACCAGATGCATTAAAACCCAGCCTGTAGGAGGTGTAAGAACTTGCTGTGAAAACGGTTAGTCACTGTAGCTGTGGGTCAGTCAACAGTAGAAAGATTAAGATCCTCTATGATAACATTTGAACAATTTGCCATGACGGACTTTATAATATAAATCTTCCCATGTTATCAATTAAATTTTCATTATAACCGTCTGGAATGTAACCGGTAATGAAGTTAAGCTTGAAACTAATTAATTCAATTGATCATTCATCGACGTCCTCTTAAAACTTTAAAGTTGAAGCTAGACAGTTCGGTGCAAAGAAAAAAAAATTGGTTCTTACATAGTCTGTGTGTGGAAAAGGTGCCTTTTAAATTCACTAAATGCCACAGAGGCCCACAGGGGCCCTCAGAAGGGTGAAATGGCAAATATCACGATCTGACTGATTTAAAATGCAATTTAACATTATCTCATTGATACTTCGGAGGAAGCACTCCCAGCCGCAGCCACGGCGGTAGAAGGAGGGAGGGACAGTTAATACTTAATTAATATATCATTTGATACTGATTTGGTAACTCATTTGGTACTCTTCCAAACCATGTAAACACGACGTAAACATTTTATTTTTGTTCATAACGATGGGTTATAGTTTAACATCGAAAATGGACCCAAAATGGCACTTCATTTATTGAAATTAACGCACTATTTCGAAATTACGGTACTATTTCTAAAAATGTCCGCATTAAATCCACGCGGACATAACGCGAGATCCGACGAACAATGTAATTTCACAAATTTGTGTTCTCTTACTCAGGGTTGTTAGATTATAATCCAGTGATTATAATCATTAATTATACGCACGGGGCTGGTCATGGAATCCCAGGGTGCACCATTTAAAGAATGTGCACGCTGAATCCTCTTTGCATGAAACAATTTTCCTGTGGGAAGTAAATAAATACGTTTTCGTAGAACAAAGTTGAAACATTTAGCGCGGGTGCTTTGGCACGGCTGGTGTTATATGCACCATTTCCTATATTCTGGATGTTCTGGAAGTTTCTTCCCCATTCCCACTCTCCACTCCCAACTTCCCACTCCCATTTTCGCGCACACTGGCTAAGAAACGCTTTCACGGAATTAAGTTTCTTGAATCCAATGTCGTTCGCTTCGCTCACTCAATCAGCGCATCCCATGGCTCAAATCACTGGAGGCACCGTTTTAAAAATTGGTATGCTCAAGCATCGTTCCCAGGCACAACGCAGCGGGACCCGTTTTCCCGGAGCTCAGCTCTGAAAGCCTTCATCTGCGAATTAAATAAGCACGGATGCTTTGGCGTTTTACTTTTCTGGGAGAGGAAGGAAGTAAATCGGCGGCCTATGGTGGCCTAACAATGGCTTATTATTGTTTTGTTTTCATTTACAGAGGTTTGATTGTTGAGGACTATTTTGCCAGACAGCAATGCTCAGCCTCGTGCTCAGCAGTGATTGTTGTTTTTCACTTTGAAACAATTCAGCTCAGCTCTGAAAGCCTTCATCTACGAATTAAATAAGCAGTTGCATCGTTTCCAGCTGCCAATGTCGAAATCAACAACGCAGCTTAGTCTGATTTAAAACTATACGCATTTGGCTGAAACATGGATTCTTTCACTTTACCCATCAACAATCAACGGTTTGGACGATAGTTTTCAATCCATAGCACGTGCACCAGGAATTGTTAGACACCGTAGCAAAGACATTACCAATTTCCGGACAGTCCTGGTTTTCTGCGAGGCCACCAGACGTTTCTTAGAATAGGCTCAAGTGTACGAAGTTGGTGGTGGTAATATGTTGGTGGTTTGGCATTTCGTTTAGTTTTAAGATTAGCATTAAGGTAGGGTTAGTCTTTAGAAGGAGTGTGTAGCTTTGTGGCTTGTAGGCTCCAGTAAGATTGAATAAATAAATAAATAAAGACATTACATACCCACGAAAACAATGAAAAGAGATTTGAGTGATTGTCCGGCCTTACTGCCTTTTTTTCTTATCAGCTCAGCCGGGATCCAGAATTATAATGTAGATTATAATCACTTGATTAAAATTAAATTCACCTGATTATAATCAGGGACCAGGTTGACATAAAACTGTTAATACAAGTACAAA
>JAHWFP010179246.1:26699-45273 GCA_023313725.1 Lithobius niger | reverse complement strand
GTTGGGAGCGTTGGCCGGAGCGGGAGCGAGGAGCGTCAGTCCGAAAGGGTTGCTGGTTTCCCTGCTGGTAGGCGGCGGTGTCGTTCGGGCGGCAGGGGGGTTGATGACGCCGTATCTTTGTGCCAATCGTCCGGGGGACGGGGGATGGCTTGTTTATTCTTCGAGAACGGGCAGATTGAAGACGTGGCTTGCTTTTGCGGCTTCGGTTTCCTCGAAACGTCAATGTGAGGAGCAAGTGTCGGTCTAAACCACGGAAGAGTGTTTCTGACTCATGGATCGGTTGATATCTGAGTCGGTGTCGTGTGGAGACATTTAGGTTGTTTGCGGACGACAGGGCCATGTCATGGAGGAGAAGGGTGTTGTTGAACAGCGTTCTCGTTGTCCAGTTCAATGCGTGGTAAGTAGCGAAGTTAGCTTTGGGGGAGAGCTGAGAAATCAGGGGCGATAGGTTCTTGAACTCATCTGGAGTGTCATCGGACGACAGCTTCTCACATAGCGCGTTAATGGCCGTGTGGAGGACATCTGCTTGAGAGGCCGCGCGTAGGCTTAGTCGAAGGCATATGTCATTTTCGTATAGAATGAAGGTTGAGACGTCTGCTTTCTTGGATGATGACAACGAGAACCCGAAATCCAACTTGATTTCGCTGCAAGCCAACTCTTACTCTGGGTAGGTGTCAAAGTTGTGGGAGTAGTGGGGCCGTCTCCGACGGATGGTAGAAGCTGTTTTCACGGCCACGGCGTAGGAGGTTCTTTGTAGAGAAGAAGGGGATCGCCTTTGCCTAGTATGGGGCCTTCGTTGCGGAGGAGACATGTTAGGAGTACCATTGATTGACCCAGGAGGCAGCGGGGCTTGGCGTCTTTGTCTCGTGAGGCAAATCCAGGGCCTGTCGTTTGGCCACGGTTGATGACAGGGGCGTCTGGCATCTTAGTGGGCTTGACAGGAAGCAGTCTGGAATAGTCTGTTCGACAGTTTTTTTTTAAAGAGCTGCGAGTGGCAGGGAGGATTCATCTGGGGTGTCGTCCAGGAACCTGATGCGCTTCTCGGCAGCAGAGGCGGGCGACATAGGGTGACACGACGACAATGTGTCATCCGATTTGCGCTTGGGTGCCGTAGCCGGGGGAGAAAAAGCGGCACGCCTGTGCCCTTCGTGGCTTGACGTGGACGTGACCCAGTCCTGGGTAAGGGCTTTGCGTACCGATGACGTGCAGGAAGGAGGCGGCATTGGATTGACTTGCAGGTGGCGGACGGTGTCATGTACGATTTCCCGTACGACACTGCGGCTGACGCTGAGGCCTTTCCGGGAGGAATTGGACGACGGGTCGAGCAGCGAGCTCCGGTCCGGAGAGTGGGCGAATGTCGCACGGTGGAGGTTCCGTTTGGCGGCCCGGTAAGAGCCCTTGGCGGCTTGAAGGTCGTGTTGGAGGGACGACAGGTCCAGCGGGAGGCAGCGTGCGTTGGCCCGGGAGGAAAGGAGATTCAGGCGATGCGACAGCAAGGAGCAAGCGTGACACCGGGTGGGTGTCGTACAGGCTGGGTCGTAAGTGGCATGCAGCAAGAGATGGAGACGGCTTACGACTTGATTCTTCACTCAGGTCGTGGGTTTTTTTTTTTTTTTTTTTTAATCCTTGCTGAGACGAGCAGCAGTTTGGACAGCAGCTGGTGATTTGAATTTCACTTCAGACCCGGAATCAGCCATGGACGAGACAAGTAGTGGGAAATGTAGATGGTTTCCAACTCGATTCTTCACACAAAGCGTGGGTTTAGGCCACAGGTGAGACGAGCAGTAGTGTGGGCATCAGCTGAATTCTTGATTATGGCTCGGGACGTGGAGCCAGTCACAGTCGAGACAAACAGAGTGAAAACGGCTTCCTTCTTGGTTCACTCAAAAGGCCACGAATGACACGAACAGTAGTGTACAGCAACAGGCGACTTGATTTTCACTCGAGACGTGGGAGCAACAAGAGGTGCGAGCGGCTTCCGTCTTGGTTCACTCAGACGTGGTTTCTAGCCACAAGTGAGACGAGCAGCAGTGGACAGCACAGGTGACCTGGGTTTCACACGAGACGTGGAGTTAACCACGGTCGAGGCAAGCAGCAAGAGGTGGAAACGCCTTCCGTCTTGGTTCACTCAAAACGTGGGTTCAAGCCACGATTGAGACGAGCAGCAATGGACAGCAACAGGTGACGTGATTTCACTCGAGACGTGGGGTTAGCCACGGTCGAGACAAGCAGCAAGAGGTGGAAACACCTTCCATCTTGGTTTACTCAAAACGTGGGTTTAAGCCACGATTAAGACGAGCAGCAGTGGACAGCAACAGGTGACTTTATTTTCACTCGAGACGTGGGGTTAGCCACGGTCGAGACAAGCAGCAAGGGGTGCAAACGGCTTCCGTCTTGGTTCTTCACTCAAAACGTGGGATCAGCCACGAGTGAGACAAGGAGCAGTGCGGTCGAGTCTTGAGTTTTGATCGAGGCGTGTGGCAGGCGGCGATGAGCCGCACGTTCTTCAAACGACAGAAACGTGTCGTCGGTTGTGTCGTCCGGCAGGGGCATCCGGCATCTGAGTGGGCTTGAACAAGAAGCAGTCCAGGACTGTCTGCTCGACAGTCTTTAAAAGAGCTGCGAGCGACAGGATGGAATCAACAGGAGTGTCGTCCGGGAACCTGGTACGTTTCTCGGCAGCAGGGGCGGCGACAGAGGGTGGCGTAACGACAGCCTGTCGTCCGACTTGCGCTTGGGTGCCGTGGCCGGAGGAGAAGAAGTAGCACACTTGTGTCCTTCGTGGCTGATGTAGACACAACCCAGTCCAGGGTGCGAGCCTTGCGCACCGACGACGGGCAGGAGGGAGGTGGAGGTGACGGACGATGTCGTGTACGATTTCTCGTACGACACTGCAACTGACGCTGGGGCCTTTCCGGGAGGAGTTGGGTAACAGGTCAGGTGGCGAGTTCAGGTGGCGTCCGAAGAGTGGGTGAGTGTCGCACGGCGGAGGGTCTGCTTGGCTGCTCGGTAGGAGTCCTCGGCGGCTTGAAGGTCGTACTGGCGGGGCGGGAGGTGGCGTGCGCTGGCCCGGGAGAAGTGGAGAGTAAGGCGATGCGACAGTGCTTTCGGAGCGGTGGCCGTCTTTGGCGATCAATCCAATTTTCCAAACGACAGTCGGGGAACCGGGGAGCGAGGTGGCGTAGAGACACCTCTGGAGGAAAATGAATGCCGATAGCGTGCGCGCTGTCGCTTTTATAAGGGAGGACCGCGCTGCGCATGCGCGGTGGGATATGCAAGCAGGCGTCTACAGACCGGAAGAAATCTCGAGGGGAACATCACATTCGAGGAATGTAATGCTAAAATTACCAGGTTAAGTTGTTTTGACAATAAAGAAACAAAGATTTACATTTTAAGGTTTGGTTAATGCGTAATCATAAAATAAAATTAGCGGTCTATTATCGCTGAATAAATAAGAGGAAACGATGGACTGGCTCAACATGGGGTCCACAAAGCCAACTAAGGAAATAAAGGAGGATGGGGTACCTTAAGTCCCTCAGTGTGTACGACAAGTCATTTATAGCAATTTTAGTGCTTTTGAAGCCCTTCAAAAGCCATTTTCCGTTTTTTTTTAAATTGTAATTAAGGTCTATTTTTGTCTACTTTTGTTGCCAAATTTTTACTCTAACTTCCAGCCTTCAAGGGGAAGGCATACGCCCGTCTTTTGGTTCTCACCCTTTTCCCGGGCGCGCCACTGCACCACAGTATAGTTATTACGCTAAATTGTACTTTATACACACTAATCACCAGGCTACACCCCAGAAATTCTTAAAAGCTTGTAATTCCATTTTTTAAGCATTGACATTACAAACTTTCATACGAAATGCTGGGCGTCCAACTAAAAAGCCCTAAAAGATATGCATTATAGTCTGTGTGCACTGAAATCAACAGGCTTTCAATGGAACCAGCAGGAGCGAATAAATGCCAAATCCATGTTATAACTCACGCTCGATATTTCACCGTTTGCACAAGGCGTCTGGGAGAGGAGCAGCAGGTTTCAACACCTGGGTCCAAGCCGTTTGATTTAACATCGCCAACATTTTATTTTACGAAAGCAATGCTAAGCGGCGTTAACTTCGCACACGCGAGAGCTGGTGTGTGGTCGGGAACTTCCGTACGGGGAATTGTGTTGGAGACTTCTCCGTCATGGCTCTCCTGGTACTGCCTTGCTTTGCCACAGAAAGCTTTAAAACGTTTAGGCTAATCCGGCAATCCTTTGGACCTACGGAAATCGCAAATAAGAGTTGAGTTTATTACACTAAAATACGAGGTCCACCTGGCTGATTGTCGTTTTTGTTCGCCCTAACGAAAATATACATTGCACACTGATCCACTGTCGCACATAGGTCGATGTCTGTTCGGGCGTCCCAGCCGGTTTGAGGTTCTAGTTTATTTATGCGGTGAAACAAGAAAGCACGATAACCGAATCGCAGGTGAGGGAAGAAAGTCGAAGAGAAGAAAGGAACCGAGCCAAAAACTTATCGTGAAGCATGAGGATCGGGAGGAATTGTCCAGAATAAAAGTTCTGCAGCCATAGCACAATTTTTGTGAATAACTGTAGAGGTTCTCTTGTTCGACGAGTCGTCATCTTGATGAAGGAGAAGGAGAGTTGACAGTAGAATAGGGAACCGGGCGAGGAGTAATAATCCCAGGCCAGGAAGTGGGAACCGAACCGGGAGCAGGACCCATCATGGTCCGAAGTGGCTTCGTAAGAGAAAGAAGTGTGGCTTGTGAAGTAATTTAGTTGCGTTAAGGGAAAACTCACCATCCAAGGCTTACGCCTTTAGCCTTTCGTCGACACGGCGGACAAGGCAGAGATCTGGTAGAGGTGTCGGTGTGTTTCACGATTCCGGTAAAAGAGACAGGAAAGAAGGATGGAGCGTCATCGACTGCCAAAGCGAAAAGGATGACAAGGTTTGGCAGGCAGGCGAGGCAGCTGCTGGAGACCATGCTGTTTCCAGCGGATCGGGCGGAACCGAGGATCCACAGTCGGTGGTTGCGGGAGTAGCAGAAGGTGTAAGTGTCAATTGTAACGGAATCAGGTCCGCAGATGGTGGCGCAGGAATCAAAGGTGGATCAGGCGCTAGCAAGCGTAGAGCTGATCCAGAAGAAGCGGTTGGGGGAGCCAAAAAAGGCGTGAAAAAAGGCACAGCCGTGGCTGATGAGTCTTGATAAGGTGACGGTAACGGCGAAGGGGCTGCCTCGTGCAGCTGATGAACGGTCGAAAGTGAAAGAGATTCAGATTGAGAACGAGGAGCGTGAGGGGATCGAAGCCGTTGAGCCGCCGGAGCACCATGGAGGCGTCGGGCACGAGAACGGCTGCAGTAAAAAAGCCGCCATGGCTGTGAAGATGGAAGGAGCGACACCCAAGGAAGTTTGTGTTTAAGAGACAATAGTTCATCTTGAGCTTACGGTATCAGGTTTGCAAAATGTCCAGGCTATTTGAACGAGTTAGAGGTAGAGATTGAAGCGTTAGATTTTGGTCCTGGCAAGAGGTAATCGAGGATCGGAGCACTGAATTTTTGGATCGTAGCGTAGTAAGTTCAGTTGAGAAGCTCTCGGACCAAGAGAGAACAAAACTAATGTTAAAATCGATGTTTTCGAGGTCATGGACTGAAAGTGGGAGGCCTCGAGTAAGGGCAACCCTGATTGAAGATGCAGGCAGGAATGGGGCCGGATCGGAGGACTGTGGTGTTCTGCTCTTTCAATATTGGATAGAACAGGCCGAAGCGGTGAGTTGACGGTTGAAGAGACGTTAGACGCGTTTGACAAATTGGTGGCAGTTGTAGATAGCGCCGGAATTGTTACCCGGGGTGGAATCGGTGCTCGAGGAGGCCGTGTTGAGGGGAGCCATGGGGAATCGAACGTTCTTTATCCTGATTCCCTTTTTCTTGGAAGGGACGAAGGATGTGGAGGATGGAACCCAGAAGGGCCTGAGATCGCATAAAGTGTATCTGGAGAGGAAGATGGAATCGTTGTTGTAGAGGACACCTTTTTCGAAGTTGGCGATCCGGATAGAGTAGCACCAGTAGTTCGCGAGAGTTCTTTCTGACGTCGCAGCCGATCCGCCTTTAGTCGAGAACTTCTTTGACGACGGCGGATTTCTTTCCATTTCGTTTGAGGTTCGTTTGAGTTATCTAGAGGCAGATGGCACATAAGAGGTCCAGACCGTTGCACTCACGATGATGTTGGCAGCAGGGATGAGGATCGAAGTGTTCCTTCGTCCCTGCTGCAAAACCGAGACACACACAAGGCTTGGGGTCCAGAATGTTGGCGCATGGGTGGGAGGCAATGGGTCTTCGGAAGAAGAAGAGTCGGAAGACATGGTTAGTGTTGGTCCACACAGTCAAAGCCGACGAAGGGACAGTTACAATTTGAAATTGCGCGCTGCAGATGAAGTGACCTCTAGCGGCAGTGTGCAGAAGGAGTGACTGAGAACCCGGATGTAGCTCACTGCCTTAACGAGGAATCGGGAGCAGTAAGGAAGCGTTGCTGCTGTCAGTGTACCCCTTCTAGCGGAGGTGTGCGGAACGAGAGATTGAAGGATCAAGACGAAATTCGTTACGTTGATGGGAAATCAGAAGAGGCCAGGAATCGATGGCGGTGGTGGTTGTTGACGAGAAGGACCGAGAGAACTCGTTGTTTACCTGGGGAATCGTGGATGGGATCATGTGCTGGCTTGGATTCAATTATCCTCGTTGATGCGTAGTATTGTCATACATTATGTTCTTCTTTTTTTTTTGATGATGTGGAATCGAGCACAAGAAGAGATACACACGGAGCGAGGACGGTCGGAAAGGGAGTCTGTGGTTGCGGTAATCGTGGACAACCGAGGAGAAGACCAGCCGATCCCTGAAGAGATGAAACGGAGGCGAGGAACCGTGAAGGAATCATAGCTCATGTCGATCCTAATGGCCCAAATTAGGCCTTAAAATAGCTGTGAAGGCAGGATTGCGACATCTGCTCGACTGAGCCTTTCTGGAACCGAAAATGAGGCCTATGTAGGGCTGGTGTAGGAACGAATCTTGTGGATTGCTGGAGGATGGAGCCACGTGATACTAAGGTGATGCTGGGGATTCGCATTCTCCTAGTGAAGCATCAGCAGGAAATGGTGAAAGATCAGCAGTGTAGGATTGACGATGAGTGGAAGCGGTGTCCTTAGGTTTTGGATCGGGAAAACGGATCGGGGTGTCCTCCCTGCGGAGAGGCGTGATACCGGGCACAAGAGGTAACGGTGTCCGAGAAACCCGAAGCGGAGAACGAGCGCGAAGAGGTAAGAAGTCTGATGAATCTGGGCTCGAAGAATCAGGGAACCACTGTTCAAGTCAAACAAGAGTTGAAGGTGGTGAGGGAACCGAGTCAGAAATAACGGGAACCGGAGAAGGCGGTCCGGATGGCCCAGGAAAGCAACAATCAATAGGATTCGTTGAAGGAAGGCAATACTGTCTTTGGAATCGTGGAAAGCGAATCGGTAATCGCAGACCCGTTGGCGGGGAAAACCTTGGAGGAGATCTTGGCGATACCCCTAGTGGCGTTGAAGTAATCGGTGAAGCGAGGATCGGTCACAGAAGGCGCTGATGAGGCCTGAACCGGTGAAACGACCCACAAGAAGGGAACTCCTGACGAAGCTTTGGAAAAATATAGGAAGGAGGCTGAAGCGGCAGGCTGATCATCCCAACGCGCTGCGACTCCTTACCCTTGGCAACCAGGCGTGGCTTCTGTGATATACGAATCGATGTAGCCGAGTCAGATGCTGTAGTGGAATGCGGAGCGGTCCCATCACTAGGCGGATCGGGAGAGAATATCGAGTCCCCCCTTCCCTTTGGAACCACTGGATAAGGCCGCACTCGTCAGGTGAATCGGTGAATCCATAGAGAGCTCCAAGAACAACTGGCGAACGCAACTGCCCTAGGAAGAAAGATCCATATCGCCTATATAGACGGAGCCAGTCCCTGTCATGCGCAGTGAGTTACGAGACCAGCAGGGGAGCCAACTTTCAAGGTAGGGATAATAGAGCTCTATTGGGGGGGGGGGGGAGACTTCGTGGCAATAAAAATTATTATTTAGAAGCAAATACACGGACAGTCATAAAAGAGACGAACCCACACACCACATGCGCAGATACCCGCGTGTAGATCAGAGCCGCATAAAACTGCAAATCAAACAAACACAAAGGAAAATACTTGCAACAATCAGAACTCAGGATTACATGCGACAAATTATTTAACAAAAAGAATAATTATAAGAAAAAAAAATGAAAACAAAAAAGAACAAAAACAATTGAGGTCAATTTGCAAAGATAGGATAAAAAAAAACAAAAAACAGTGCAAGAGTAATCAAAATAAAACAATAGCACAATACTTTGCCGAAAGAAACGAAGATTGCAAAATGAAACAAATCATTTAAATTTAGAAAAAAATTAACTCACAATATTGAACAAATTTTCTAAGGTCAATGGGTTTCGATTAAGCAGCCTCTAGAACAAATGTTTCTGAATTAATGACATCTCCTTCAAACGTTTCATTTCTGTAGGCAAAGAATTATAAAACTTACTACCTAGAAACTAAGTGCATTTGTGGGAGTCTTCCCTTATCAACTTTAGGTTGAACAACGTATCAACAGGATTCGTTCCTAGTTTGGTAATCAGTGACTAGACGAGTTGAGAAGTGAGCACAGTTTTTACGAAACCTAAATTAAAGTTCTGTAGACATTAGGGATCGACCGATCATCGGATCGGTATCGGAATCGGCCGATATTTTTCATCCGATAATCGGATCGGAATCGGATCGGTTTATGTGTCCGATACCGATGTCTACTTCACTGCCAAACGCGAGTTTCAGTTTTGTAAATTGCTTCGGTTTAACAGATTAACTAACAAAGGCTTGTCACCTCTCAATACCAAGAATTTATAAATTCTTGTAAATACTAATACTAATGTCTAGTGCATTGCGTTTAAGTCGTCTAGCGATCGACGGGAACCAAGCAGCAGCTGGTCCTACCGGAGCACGTGCCAAAACCAGCCAAAATTTGGTTAATTCTGAACATTGTGTATCTTACTTTTATTAAATATTTAACGTAAAAGTACATAAACTTATATTTGCTATCTCGTTTACCTTTTGTTATTAAAGAAATCGATGATTGTAGAAGCTTTAGTACGTAAGTTCCGATCCTTGCAAGATTTCTTTGTTGTGGAGCTCAGTCACAAGGGCTAACAGAAAACGTACTAAGCAGAAATCCTGGACAGTGAAGAAGCGGGTTGTGATTTTTAAAAGGTTTTAAAAATATATTATGCCAAAATTGTAATTTTTTTTAGAAATACAAATCCATAAAAAATGCGGTAACGCGAAAAGTTTTAATTATGTGCTACGGAGTGTGTTGTCTTTTGTCTTAGCTGGTGTCGGCAGGGTGCTCGATGCGAGGACAACCGGGAAAAAGTAATGCAAATTAGGCCATTAAAAAAAATAGTTTCATCAAATTTAAAATTATTACTTTTTAAAAAATACTTTATTACTACTATAGTATAACAATATCCAAGTATTTACTTGAATGCTGTGTTTTTACTACTGTTAAAATTATTCAACTGTATCCTCCATTTTACTGGTAGTAGGTGCACCTTTCGGGTATCAACTTTTAAAGAGCATTTTGTAAACATCCGGTTTCTTCGACGTAGTCAGTTTATCCGAGCAACTATGAGCTATTTAATACTAGTTTCAAGTGGATCTGAACGAAATAGCATATATGGATTACCAATTAAAGATATTGCAGCAAAAAGGTTTATTCGTAGAAATTCAAGAGTGGATGGTAAAGCCTTGGATTGGTAAAGCAAACACCCAAGTGTTGTTTCGTGCTGGGTAGTTGGCCAGATGGGCTACGGTGATTTTAAATCGCGTTTTCCTAAGCAGAGGTCTATTTTAGTTAGAAGTGAGTTTGGGGAGGGGACAAGTAAGGTAAGCAAAGGAATATTTTTCCAATGTCCAGCGTTAATTTGTCATTCGTTCGTAATTAATTTTTTGCTAGACCTTAATTTTAATTACTAGGATTTTGATTTTTTAGGGATGGGGTTTGACGAGCAGAGCCTGAAAACTCTAGTCAGTTGATTTGAAATTAAAAGGCGTGACCAGCCCCTGTAAAGATTAGTTTTATAATTTCCGATTTTCGTTTTTTCTCTCGTGCAAGTGTGCATATGCAGTTAGTACAAAAGTAGGATACTCATACTTAACATCAGAAGTTTTAAATCGTTTGTAATGAAGAATTTTAATGAGCGTTAAATTCATTGTACTACAGTGCTGATAAATGGTTTTTTTTTTGTTTTTTTTTGCCTTTAACTTTAAATATGGTCCATATGTTCATTTTTTTTTACTTGTGGTACTGGTATGAGAAGGTGCCAAAAGTTACAAGGAACCGGACGGGATAAGCACTGGTAAATTTTACCCAGATAGATCCATTGTGTGTAATAATAATAACATTTTTTAACATAATGCAATAAAAGTGTAAAAATATGATAATTATAACTTATTTTCAATTATATGAAGTAACAAGGATAATATTGTATTTTTTAGTTCTTATTAAGTTTATAAATTTTGCTTGGTAAAAAAATATTAAATATCGGTATCGGATCGGCATCGGATCGGATCGGTATGACAGTTATCGGCATCGGATCGGATCGGCAAAAACCTGTATCGGTCGATCCCTAGTAGACATACAGATGGCGGACTGGCAGAATATTTAGCTGTTGAAAGTTTTCAAACGTATCCTAAGCGTCACCCCCAAAAGCCCTAAAAATACGTGTTATACTTTGCATGCGCTGAAACCCAGGGCCGAATTAAACCTCGTAGAGGCCTGGTGCTTAAGATTTATTGTGGCCCTATTCCTCCTCCGCCCCCCAACCCCACCCCGCCAGTCTCGCAAAAAAAAGGAGTTTTCTTTTTTGAACAACAATTTTTTTGGAAAAACAGTAAAAGTAAAACAAAGAATTAAATTTAAATTAGTACCTTACTTTATTTTCGCGTGACTGTGAGGCACCTTGAGGCCCTTTTTCGGCCTGTAGCCCGGTGCTTCAGCACCCGAGGGGGGGGGGGGGGGCCCCCAATCCGGCCCTGCCGAAACCGTCGGGATATAAAAGTCTACAGCCAAGGTTTTTCTGAAAGCACGAAATGGAAAGAGAAAAGGCAGAGAAAAGCCACAAAAATGGCCCAAAACACGCCATACTTTGTACGCACAGAAAAAGGAAGGGATGCTGCTGAAACAAAAAAAAAAAAAAAAAACAGTGCGACCTTTACTCACCACGTATAGTGTTTGTTATCTTTGGTGATAAAAGAAACCGTTTCGCCTGAAGAAGTGGTTTGGCGCAGAAAAAGTGGTACCAGACAGAAGTAATTCCCTCAACGTCACACGCACTTCACAAGTGTCGCAGGCTCTAGAGAGGAAGTGATGGAAAACATCGACTGTTCTCTCCCGGCCTGGCAATCAAGCTCCATTAGACGAATTACGTAGCCTGTCAAAATGAAAAATGCACTTTACTAAATTCCCTTAAGGCTACTCTTTTTTCTTCTTCTTCTTCTTCATGTTCCCTTTCTCCAGTGTTTCTTTTTCAAGCCCGTCTTGTGAGACAAAGCAGACAAATTTGTGTTGGTTTTGCCTATGTGGTACATGATGGATCGAACTCAGGGTTTGGTACTATTTTCTAATTTAAGTAGATACCGTGTTTAAACAAATATTGTTTCTTATACCCCCACCCTATTATGGCCGGTTTAATAAAGCACTGTTGTGAATTCCCGTTTGCATGAAAATACTGTGATTTCCCCTTAGCAGTCGCCCAAGCTTTCATTAGATTGCCAACACAGTTCGAATCGTTACTTTTACCATAGACAATTCCGTTTGACAGACATACAAACAAATATATAAGAATATCGAGATTGCAAGGATGCATAAGGATTATCGAGATTCCCACTGCGGACGTCAATATAATAAGGATTATCGAGATTCCCACTGCGGACGTCAATATAATAAGGATTATCGAGATTCCCACTGCGGACGTCCATATCATTGCAGTCACACACAAAAACACACACAAACAAATCTTATGATCTTAGTTATGTAGATTACTGTATATGTATCTGACTTAAATCAGTTTTTTACAAATCGTTGTAAAATATAGGAGCAGAAGAAACATAACATAAGAAGCTTAACAGTCAATTATAACGCGAAAAATAGTGAAGATGACGTAGTCGGGATCGGTATATTCTGAAGGAGATGGCTCTCACATTAGGGGCGTCTGAGTGGTGATCTGGAGTTGGTTGATTCAAATCCCAATCATTTCGTTGACATGAGAATTTTTTTTCCTTCCACAAAACAGTCGCTATACTCAACGTACACTGACATGAACACACCTTTACACTCAGTAATTATATAAATCAAAAGTTTTACTCGTTGCTAAATAGATACCGACAAACTGCAGATCTGTATGTAGGCCTACATCTCACTTAGAGGAATTGGTTTGCTTTCATTCTAATTATGCCCGTATAAGGGCAATGACGTCACTTCCGTGAATCGGGCTTTTATGTAAACACGAAGCTGCTTCTGGTGAGGATTCGGAACTTTAGTTTTAACTTAATTTCGTTTATATGCCGCATATAAATGAAGTTTAGGCCTACTTAACACGAAATACCAGCGCTGAAGCAAAAAAAAATTACAGACAGGTTGACGAAATGATGGCGAAATAACATTTTTATCTCGCAATGACAACATATTTTAATTCCATTTTGGAAAAAAAAGGACAAATGATACTTAAATAATGTCGCCAAACAAACAAACAAAAAAAAAAGAGAGGGGGTGGGGGATGAGGAAAGCGGAAAAATAATTTACTAAATTCTGTGAACACATAATTAGACACAACTCTTACTTCTACTTTACCAGGTATAAAGCGTGATGATTTAAAAGAAATCGTTTCAATGAGCTAAATTTACATTTCCGGCAAATCAAGTTTTTTGAGTTGAACTACAAAATTTAAGATTAAAAGTTTTTTCCTTCGCCATTTACACGGCACACTTCAGTGTCAAATGGTTGTTACACTGCTATCGTCTCGATAAATTGCCTGAAGATTTCAATCTCGCCTTGTTCCTACTGATATGATTTCACAATTAGCTCCAATGGCCTGCTCACATGGGGTGGGTGTCCCTGCCCTTTTCGAAAAATGCCTTTTTGTTAAAAAAAATTTTTTTTCAACGAAAAGGAAATGCCTTTTTTTTGCCGATTTTCACAGTAAACCCAAGCAAGCGATAGCTGCAAATTTTACAGAAAAAGGACGTGAAAAGGCCACGAAAAAAAAACCTTCTTCGAGCACTCAGAACAAAAATGGCGCAACAAATTTGGGGGAACAAGTATTTTTTATGCGGAGGATTTTGATTGATGCGGCGGTACCAGAGAAACATTAAGTCTATTAAATCGTGTGCACTAAAAAATATCGACTCCTAAAATACGTGAACTCGTGGCCACGGTTTAGCTGACCAAACCCCCTGTCCGGTTGGAGATTCATAGATTCAATTCATATCAATTCAATTCAGTTTACTGCAAAGCAGTAAAAGCTTGTAACAAGGGGGGGGGGGGGGGGGAAGAGACAAACTATCCACCAAAACCATTCAAACCCATATTTTCAACGCCAGGTCAAAGGTATTGTACAAATTCAGTCCAAATTTAGAAAAAAGTTTCGGGCCTTTAGAATAGTTACAGCTGAGGTTACAGGATTCGTAGATGCATCTTTGCAGTGAGGGTAATCATCGAGCTTTGGAACTCTCTTCCGGAAGCCGTGGTATCAGCTTCTTCCGTGGGCTGTTTCATTCCAACATTTGCTGGAGGAGGTGGACCTGAGGCGCTTCGTAAGAGACCGTATTCCTGTAACCCACCCCCCTCCCCCCACTCCCCACCCCGTAATGGGCAGGTGAGGAAAACTTGGTACAAATGAATTTTTTTTTGTATTTCTTCCATTTTTAACAGAGGACCGGGGTAAGTGGCATTTTTGCCCTCCCGTTTCCCAAAACAATATCATTTTTGTGTTTTAAACCTTCATTATTATTATTATTATTAAAACAGATTATGCATTTTACCAAAATCTTGCCCCTGCCACTCTCGGTCGCTTATCTGCGCACACCTCTGGCTAGCCTCCATTAAGTTAGTAAACTAGATATTCTTCAAGCCTAATCTTGAAGGAAAACGCAGCATTTTAAAGCTTTGCCAGCTGAAAGCTCTTTTCTCGAGCGTCACGACGTCATGTAACACAAACGAGCAGCGTTACTTTATTAACGTCTAGAGTGGCAGCCAATTTTTCTTTTTTCCCAGAAAGGAGGCTTTCCCGTCGTAACTTGACATAGTTAATAAACGCGGCAAAATGATGGGAATTGAAAGGCTTGCTGCACGTGTGCACGCGGAATTTTAAACGACGTTTACTTTTTTTTTTTTTTTCGCTCTCTCTCTCTCTTTCGGGTTGTCTTTGACAGCTTTTGCTCCCTGGTGGAAGAAAGATGTAACTAGTCACGGACTTACGAAAAAAAAAAACTAGAACGTGATCAGGAGGGAGGTGCAGGGGCAAAGCGTCAACATTGAGAAAGGGACACAATGAACGATTTGGTGTTAGAACAGAGATAAGGGCGAAGAATGAGAGAAAGTTCGGACGAGTGGAAAACTAGGCGGTGAAAGAAAGAAATGAGTGGCTCATGTTTCATGTCTTCCGTTTCTCTAAGGTCTCCGTCCACGAACGAATTCAGTCTTCAAAGTGTCGAATTTTACCAGGCAGGCTAACGAAGTTTCATCAGAGGAGAGTAACTCTTACAGTAGCAATGGTCGCAGCGTAACGTTACAAGCGCAAAAAAGATGGAACGAATAGAGAAGGTGGTTCATTCCCGAGTTCCGGTAATACTGTTTTCAAACAATATACTGATTCGCACCGTCGTGTGACGTCATATTCATCACTTCCGCCTAAGTACACCCGAAAAGCCAAGCAGAGTTCTGCGAGGCGTGACTACTGGATTGCACACAACGGAGTTTTAAAACATAAAAGCGCTCCGTTTACAGTTATTAGCCGTTATCACACACAAAAAATTTACTTTAGTAAAAAAGCAAAAGCAAACTATAATAAACGAAGATTAGTTTTTTTTGTGTGAATTATAAAGTGTGATGTTAAAATATGAAAATCGTAATGAATACGTAGAGTTTTCTAGCTGGTATGTATGCGAGTTAAAAAGCCGCAGCCATTACCTAGCATCTGGCGTCTGTTTTAAGCTTAGCTCGGTAAGTTGCGCATGCGCACAACGAAAAGGTACTAGGGTATAATCACCCCGATTATACCCCGATGTATAATCGGGTGATTATACCACACTAGGTCGATTATACCCCGCTCCTCTACCTTCCACCATGATAGCAAGCGGGATATACTCACCGGTATTACCCCTCTTCTTCGATAACATTCTCTTCTTCTCTACCTTCCTGATTTCGAAAACTAGCTAAAGTTAAACTTTAATCTTACTGCCGGTCTAAGCCTTTTTCCTCGCACAAGCGCGGCAGGGGGTAAGTTTTGCCGTGGGCAATGAGGGGAGACAAAATACCACTTTCAAAACAGCGTGCCGTATGGCATCTCTCACTAAAGGCAATACGATTTGGAGCGGGTTTGAGCAATTTGCGTCTAAGCCTAGTTTAACCATAGCCAGAGGGCGATCTTCAAACTTCGATATGGGTCTCCGTCGACGATAACCCCGATATCGTAGAGGCGAGGTATAATTGCGTCTAAGCCCAATTTTTAACGTGATCGCGGTCACTTTACCCGGTTTCAAAAAAGGCTTAGGCATAGCATTAACTTTCTTAAACCGAGCAAGCCCTAGCAACCGAAAACGAGCAATTTATTCCTTGGATACTCGTAACAACAATCCTTGTAAAGACGATTTTTATTTCTTTGATAACAAAATTCCGCATCGGCATTCAAGCAGTTCTTTTAAAAATAAGGAAGGGGCGGAAGTTTGGGCGGAAGTTTCACCTTTAACATTATTAATTGGTAATGAATTTGGGGGATTAGTCAAGAAGCAAGAGAGCTTAACGTCAAGGGTCTGTGAAAGAAGGGAGACAAATTGGTGAGTGGGAGTTTGGGGCAGCATCACAATTGCAATATATCTGTCTAATTTCTGTCAAGGAAATGAGGGGATCACACGCTATGACTCGGGTTTTCCTGGGTATGCTTGTCACGAAGATCATTTAGGTTGTGATGAGGCTGAAGCAGTGTTAAAGTGGAGTGGATATCTGCAGGGTGCTCCTGTGCCGGCTTGTGTTCTGGCAAGGTAGACAGCAGTTCGGAACCAGAAGAGTTCATCGCTCAATATTGTAATTAGCAAAAGAGTGTGAACGATTCATTAGAACGATTAAAGTGACAACCCCTCCGACGTAACTACGCATTAATTTATTGCGAAGTTCGACCAATAATTTACTCCAAGCTCTAAAACATGAAAGATAATTCCTTGCAACTAAAAAAAAAAAAAAAACAGCTATTTTTATTTCCTATTATTATTAGAAAATATTGATATTGTTGCTTTTTTTTAATATATTTTTCTCCAAGAACTACAGCTACCAAGGGCGGACAACGGCAAAATTACTGAGAAATATAACATGGACTCTCCATTAGGTGTGGCTGGATTGCAGTAGGGACTAGGCTTTTTTTTTTAACTTCACTGTTTATTCGAGGTTGAGGTTAAAACTGGGGGTTGATGGGATATTAACATTTTCTAAATAATTTTGGTAGATGGTAGAAATTTACTGTGGAAGATTTGCTTCGGAATGGGTTAAAACCATAAATGAAAAAGACCTAAAACCGGACAACCTGAAACCTAAATCGAAATTACAATGCATCTTAACATTGGAGTTTAAGACATTCGCCAATACAATAAATATACGATGTGTAACCGTACGATAAGCACTACAATCCATCCTCCATACCGACCGAGGCAACTACAGCAGGTTATTTGAACCACTGGCCTAGAACACTGGCACCCTGTCCTCTCGGTCAGCAACTGACAGTGATAGCCTCTCGGGGCCAGATGAGCACAGTCCATTAACTTTTAGCTGCTAACTGAATGCTTTCAACATTCCGAGATGCTTGTGCAAAAGGACCGACAGCTGGTCAGTCTTTACCAAGTCAGTCCGAGCATCGAGTCCCGGCTCAACCAATATTAGGATCGTTGGGTAATGGCTTATCAATTTCAGGGTAACTGGGTCATGGTTCAACCAATATTAGGGTCACCAGGTCCTGGCTCAACCAATTGCAGGATAACTGGGTCACGACTGAATCAATTTTAGGGTAACTGGGTCATGGCTCAACCAATTTCAGGGTAAAAGGGTCACAGCTCAACCAATTTCAGGGAAACTGAGTCATGGATCAACCAATTTCAGGGTGACCGGGTCACGGCTCAACCAATTTTAGAGTCACCAGGTCCCAGCTCATCAATTGTAGGGTCACTGGATCCCCGCTTAACCAATTTTAGGGTTTCTGGTTTAAAAAAAAAGGTGACCCTATCCAGCCACGATTATAAGCAATCATTCTAGCTTTTGTGTCACTTCGGAAAAAAAAAGAAATAAAAAGAAAAAAATACAGATAATCTTGTCCTATTTGGAAAGATGAAAAGTGTATGCGACAGTAAAAACGAGAAGTGATACCAGCCTAGCCGAGAAACCATCTGAAATGGTAGTAGAGCAAGGGAAAAAAGCCCTTTAGGCATCGTAACATTATTTACACAGTAAATCGTTTTACACGTTTTATTTTACACATAGTAGGGCCACAGATCTAGGTCATCAGTACTTGGTTGTAGCGTATCCGTACGTAGCTCCTATTTTACCAAATTAAGGCAAAACTATGTAAATCGTACCCAGGCCTGTTTGTAGTCTGTATTTTTCTCTTTTTATTATACAGCTTTTTTTTATTTGTAAGATAGATTGAATAGCACATTTTTTTTACGTCACCAAATTGTTCATGATTACAAGAAGCCCTTCAGTTTTTACCAGGAGTCAATGAAAATTTCTAGAAAAGTTGTAGTTTCAAATTTCGTAGTAAAACTTTCACTTCTAACTCCAAGACTTTTCCCCGGCATTTTCACTAACTCCTCATAAATGTGTTTGCAACCGCGATCAATTTGGTGGCGTAAAAAAATGTGCTATTTAATATATCCTACAGATAAAAAAAAAACTGTATGCTACAAAATGTGTAGCATACAGTTTTTTTTTTCAGTTGGAGTTTCAATAAAAAACTATATGCCACAAATAGAAAACTATGGAGTACAAATGAAAGACTATGTGCTACAAACAAAAAACTATCCTACAAATGGAGAATTACGCTGGAAACGAAAAACTATGTGTTTCAAATTAAAACCTATACGCTACACATGAAAAACTATATGCTGCAAGTGAAAAAACTGTATGCGATAAATAAAAAACTGTATACGACAAATGAAATACTGTATGACAAATGAAAAACTGTATGCGACAAATGAAAAACTGTATGCGACAA
>JAHWFP010179246.1:9209-25377 GCA_023313725.1 Lithobius niger | reverse complement strand
TAAACTAAGTAGCATCACTAGTTAAACTAAGTAGCATCACTAGTTAAACTAAGTATCATCCTCCTTTAAAATTATGTGTTTAAAAAATTCAGGTGTTGAAAAAATTTAACTCCGATACACTTTTTTTTCAATTACTAACCCCCCAAAATCGGGAATAAAACATTTACTAGGTGTAATTTCAGTCTGTTTTCCCTTTTTTTTTTGGAAATCAAAACAGCTTTGGAGTTAAACCGCTATAACGACAAATTCCTGAAGCCTTCATGGTAGTAAATAAAACAAAAACTTTTAAAGTAAAACATGGTTCCCACCAAAATACTAAAATACTTTCCTCGAGTTCTCCATAGTAATTGAGGTTAATTTCCAGCTTATTTACCGAAATTTCACTAAGGAAATTTTTCCTCACATTTTACCAGTTTTACTTGTTTTTACGGCACATTTGGCCCAATTTAATGAACTTTCAGATGTTAACACAGAGGTGCAAGGATACATTTTATTTTACCACAACGTCTTAACAGAATATGTTTAATGCATTTAGGACTAAGCTAAAATTGCAGCTTTGTTTTTTTCCCCCGAGTTTTCCAGTTTTTTTTTTTGAAAAATCGGAAAATTCCCTGAGTTTCCCTGAGTTTCAAGCATAGTTTAAATTCCCAGAGTTTTCCTGTTTTTTTGTGTGAAAAATAGTAAAAATTGGTGTTGAGTGTTCCCGAGTTTTCCGTAAGTTTCAAGCATAGTTTAAATTCCCCGAGTTTTCCAGGTTTACAGGTTGGTTGGAACCCTGTAAAAGTAGAGTATTGTAAGAGGAATACGCATTTAGGATGGAAATATTCTCCCACCGCGTTAAGTAGGTTTTAGGGAATTAAGTAAGTTTTAGGGAAAACATTATCTATTGCCTTTTTGTGGCTCCTGAGCACCTTGCAGGTATCATCGGGTGCCATGTTGGCCAACGTCAAGGCAGGTGACCTGTCAGCAATTAATATCGTAAAGGGTGGGTGAATGCAGGGTAGACAAGAGGGGGATACGTGGATCAGTCATCGAGAGGGAGGTGGGAACGAAGCGTCCAGCGACCCTACTGCAAGTAAACGAACGTGCCAAATTGCTCGCAGGCTCATCAATTGATCCAGTGATGAAAAGTAGCAGAGTCTCGTTCATCAGGCCGAAATCCCTTTTGATGATGGCATTAGGCTTTGGCCGGCTGATCGTAAATGGTGAGTGGAAAGAGCAGGCTTCTGAGTGATGGCTTTGTGGTTTTCCGTAATGGTTAGAAATGTGTAGTGCATCAGTGAATAGCGATTTCCTTTCCCTAATGTCAACATTGGAAACCCAAGTAAAATTAAAAATCTCGTTAGCAAGTAGCCTGTCTCATCTTTGTCGTCCATGTCTGTGTACGGATTTTGGCACATTCGATTAATCGTTTATTTATTCTTGTTAACTGAACAAAAAACGGCTTCGCCGTTTAGAAAAAAATGCATTAGAGCTCGTATCCCCATACTCGCAGGTGTGAATGTACACGAATAAAAACGGTTAGAGTTCACTCGAACGCAACGAACTATAATTTGAATTCCAATTCCACGGAACAAGGAATGGTTATATTCACTGGTTATGTAAGACGTCTGTTTGTACGTGTTTTAGATTTTCGTTGTGTTTCATGTGAGTGTGTAAGTTGTATTTTGAGTGCGTATTTTGTTTGTGTGAAGTATCCAACCGTTTTCTTTGTTTGATTAGCGATGTACATGAATACGTGTGTATGGAGACTGGTATGTCGCAATTCTTGTTCCCTGGAATTGGAGTTCAAATTATAGTTCGATACGTTCGAGTGAACTCTAATCCGTTTTTATTCGTGTACCTTCACAGCTGTGAGTATGGGGATACGAGCTCTAATGCTCTTTTGCTTGGAAACCCAAGTAAAATTAAAAATCTCGTTAGCAAATAGCCTGTCTCATCTTTGTCCTCCATGTCTGTGTAGGGATTTTGGCACGTTCAATTATTCGTTTATTTATTCGTATATATATATATATATATATATTCGTAGTTTTTGAGGGCTCGTTTTAGTCTTCTATACAGCGAAAGGGCAGACTATAGCAACGACTTTGCCGTCCATCCGCCACCATTTTCAACTCCAGAGCGGTACCAGTTAGAGGCAAACTGTTTTCACCATTAGATTCAGTGTCCAAAAAATTAGTGAAAAGACATTTTCAACACCGGAAGTATGAAGCGGAAGTGGCCCACAAGTGATCGGAAGTGGCCGATAAGTCACCCCATTATCTATGGAATGGTACTAGACAAAGACAAACGGTTTTTCACCATTAGATTCAGCGTCCAAAAATTAGTTAAAAGGAACAAAAAAATCGGAAGTATGAAGAGGAAGAAGCACATAAGTGACCGGAAGCAGCCAACTGAGCGCTCGTTTTAGTCCTCTGTACAGCGAAATCTGGGAAGACTATAGCAACAATTTCGGCCGTCCATAGCCTTTTTCAACTCCGGAACGGTACCAGATAGAGACAAACGGTTTTCACCATTAGCTTCAGCGCCTTAAAATTTGTGAAATGGAATTTTAAAAAGAAGGAAGTATGAAGCGGAAGTTACTTACAAGTGACTGGAAATGGCCGACAAGTCAGTCCATTGCCTATAGAATGGTACCAGATAGAGACAAATTGTTTTCACCTTTAGATTCAGCATCCAAAAATTAATTAAAATGAAATTAAAAAAAACCGGAAGTATGAAGTGGAAGCGGCCAACAAGTAACCGTAAGTGGCCAAGTGAGCCCATCATCTATTGAACGGTACCAGATAGTGACAAACGGCTTTCATCATTAGAGTCAGCGACAATAAATAGTTAAGAGGAATAACAACAAAGCCGGAAGTATGATGCGGAAGTGGCTTGAAAGTGGCAGAAGTGTACAGAAGACCAGTTGCGACTAGGTAGTCGCTTCAGCCGCTTGTTTTCTCCATGTCTGCGTAGGGATTTTCAAGCATTCGCAGTTACATCTTTCCGGAGTGCTCGTTTGTTAATTCAAAATTTTAGTTACTGCGAACCTCAAATCACAATTAACATGATGGTTTTACAAAAAAAATTCTCTGAACTTGTTTCTACTATAATTTATTCCACGTTTAGCTTCCAGACGGATTCACCAGCATGATGCCCCGTATCCATCCATATCGACAGCAGAAGTAGACATATACATCATTAAATATAAACAAATACCCGTCTTCAG
Source organism: Lithobius niger (assembly GCA_023313725.1). Lineage (NCBI taxonomy): Eukaryota > Metazoa > Arthropoda > Chilopoda > Lithobiomorpha > Lithobiidae > Lithobius > Lithobius niger. Next base: position 22,166 of record JAHWFP010179246.1, on the reverse strand, counting down.
AGATCATTAAGTTACAACTAGCTTGTAACTTGTTAACGTTGCAACGTTGTTAACGTTGTTAACTTGTTATGAATAGTTTGCTCTGCTTGTTCCATTGGTGTTGATTTATGCTTCGTAGTAGTGCAGTTGCTACCATGAGCATTCTGTAGCAATCAGTGTGATCCGTTACATCTGGGGCCATTGACCTTATGACCGGTCACTCGCCATTTCCATTACCGGAAAATAATTTCAGATTTTGGCTCTTTTTGCTTGCTCAATTAGCGTTTCCTCGTTCCACTTAAACCTGAGGGATTTATTATCACGAGCTTGCCGATTTCGTTTCTGTACTTGGACTGAGTCTCGTCTTTCCCTCTCATTTTCAGCCTATGGAAAGCAATAATTTGGGTCACCTAGGAGTTTATTATGTCTTTTTTTTTTGTCTACATTATCTCCGATTTCTGTTCAGTTCTATACGTATGATCAGCTACTTAGAATAATTGTCATTCTTCATTGCTGCATCTAGATGTTTGGACGTTAACCCATGGGCACAGCAACCTTTATTCATACGGCTTGACAATAGAAATTCGAAGCGTCATCCACTGAACCTCCGATTCTGCCACCAGTTGCGCTGCGAACACGCCACAAAAGGAACAGCTCTAGCATGGGACTGAACTGTGAAAGGTACTCGTGACGCGTGATACACGGATTTTAAACTTAAAACACTGCATTGACACTAAATTATTAACAGTTTAACAACAATGGCGTCATGCTACGCCAATTGTTTGCCCACTTAGTCCACTCGACGTCAAAACAAAGACTCAGGAGCTAAGGACGGAAAAGCCAAAGGCTCAACAAAAGTTAAATAAATACGGATGCAAACCTATTTACGTTGCGTTTTGGACTTATGCGTCAGACTACCTGAGCGGGGAATCGAACCCACGACCTTTGAAACCAAAGGCCGAGGTCCCACCGTTGAGCCACACTGACACGGCAAAAAGACTCCGGAGGTTTAATTTCATTAATTTCAACCAGAAGAAGAACCACGGTACGTGTTAATGCATATTCCAATACGTCATTTTCTATTCTCATTAAAAATGTATTAACCGATCCTTTGATGTACCAATAAATCGTCCGAATAGGACAGTCGCCATTACCATAAAATAATGTTTGTTTAGTGCTGCAACACCGGGAAATCTAAAAATGAGAAGATTATCACGTTCTTGTGCATCCCACTAACACTAATCAATGCTCTGGTGTGGCGTGGTTCGTACTTCGTTGTTCGTGCTTTGATGGTCCTGAACGATGCGGCTGGCATGCTACGTGAAATCGAGCATTAAGCCTTTGCACATATAAGGAAGCTGTGGCCATAACAATGTTCATGTGGTAGAATAGACAGCGTTTTGTTTACAAGCTACAGTTTTGGGGCTTCCTTAGATCAAATATTCTTCACGGCAACAATTGTGGACGAAGAACTCGGTCAGATAAAACAATTGCTCACCACGTGCTATAGCAGAAAAATGGAACATTAAAACTTATGTTAGTTAGTGATGAATGTCAATTTTTACTTTTTTGGTGGCCAAAAAACGTACCCAGGTCAAGTAATTTCCTATTTTTTTTACATCTTTCATTAGTCGTTAGGTGCTCTACCTACAGTGGAGTAGTGAAACAAACAAGAAAACAAACACATTGCATCCGTTTATTAGTGGAGACTGAGTCGCTCGCTTCGCTCACTCACTTGGCGCCGCATCGTCTATAATAATAATAATCTATTTACTACAGTAGGTGGAAGGATAACGGAAGGTCTTTGGGCCTCTAATACTGCTACTGTGGAGGGAAGATTTCGATAAATTTGTAGTTTTGGTGGTTTTTATGCGATACTCTCAGTTGGTCATTTCAGGAACTGATCTAACTGTTCGGTATGTAACAGTCTTCGGAACCCGGATACAGATCTCGCGCTTACTGTCTCCTTGCCCAGGGCATTCCAGACTGGGACAATTCTAACCAAAAATAAGTTCCGCCGGCAGCCCAAGCGTGAAATGGGAACTATAAGTTTCCAACTATGGCCCTGGGTGCAAATTAGATTAGACACGAGGTCAAAAAATGGCAGATCGACAGAAATAAGTCCACTGAGAATCTTATATGTCAGGACAAGTCGAATCTCATTCTACGCAATTCCAACAGCTCAAGACCCGTCCTCGTAAGGCGCTCCCCATAGCTAATGTCATGAAGGCCAGCTATACCCTTTGCAAACTTGTGATGAACATGCTCGATGAGGTCAATGTCTTTAGCCAAAAACGGGGATCAGACTGGAGTAGCATACTCGAGGATGGGACACACAAAGACCTTAAAGGCCAACATCTTTGTCAAGCAGTCCTCAGACGTAAAGCACCTATTCACAATGGCAGATCTTTGGTAAGTAGCCGCACAAACCTTTGCACAATGAAAAGAAGACTTCAGATTGCTGGAAAACCAGACCCCCAAATCACGGACATCGGCTATCACAGGAAGATGCAATTGGTCAAGGAAGTAATTACAACCAGTGTTGCGGTTACCGACACGGAAAGAGTGGCACTTCAGGAACGAGAGAGGGAGACTACCAAACCGTTGACCACTCAGCCATGCAATGGATTCGTGCATCCAGTTCAGGGGAATGAGGCGATAAAAAGTTTTCAGCTCCGAGTATTAAATCATCACCGAACTTAAAACCGTATGAAGATTCGCTCGAGAGCCTCAAGTCATTTAAATAAATAAGGAAGAGAAGCGGTCCCAGGACTGACCTTGTGGAACACCACATCGGACTGGTACCCACATTGAAGTGTATTACCAAGAAAGCAGTCAGCCAGATTTTTAACTCGTCCACAATACCGCAGCCCTCAACTTTAAGAAGCCTGTGCCTTCATCAGCCTTCATCATAGGTCTGGCAGCAATTGATGAATAGCTGACCTACATGGAAGGAACCCAAACTGGTCCTGTGTAATAATTGAGCTAACATTAAAAAAACTAATCAGAGTATCACGTAATAGTGATTCCATGATTTTACATGCCACACACGTCAAAGCAAATGGCCTGTAGTTCAGTGTATCCCATGGGGAACCCTTATTGAAAACCGGAACCACATGCGCGGTATTCCATACTCCTGGGAGCATACCATGTGCATAAGATAAAGAACAGAGCTTCGAAAGCGGGTATCTAATAACCCAAGCTAATTCCTTGAATAGGAAACGAGAAAGACTAACAGGTCCGCAGGACCTACTAGGTTTAAGTTTATTAATGGCGTGATAGACCTTGTTAGGTGGGAACAAAACCTGAGGCATACGATGGATTTGTCAGGTAGCTGTCATTCAGGTGTTATATTTCTATCATCATCAACAACTGAATTAGCCTAGAGGGAAAAGTGTCACTGAGTATTTTCGTTTTTTCCTTATCAGGAAGGAAGGAGTTTCCAGCTTTAATAGGTGGCAGTGCGCGCGTTGAAGAGTTCAGTTACAGAGGATTTTGCGATACAGTTTAAACAGTTATGATGGAGTGCCCTCGTAAATCGCTACCACTTCATGTGCCTTGTGCCAAGTTTCAGACAAGATCGAATAGTTTGTGTGAATCGTTTTATACGCTAACAAATTTGCAGGACACTAGTGAGATTTGCAATTATGCCAAAGTTTTAAGTTTACGTATTTTAGAAATATGTCTCGGTACATTTTTATGTCCAATTTTTAAAGGCAATGCTTAATGTGTGGATGAACTTCGAAAATGAGCTCATCCCAAGCTACATTGGCAAGCGATTTATTTAGCTTGGAAAGATCGACTTTCCGTCTAGTACAACCCTTGGAATGGAACGAAGATTGTCTCAACCTAGTAAGAGAAAGGTTTAATGAAAAACACACCATATTATGGTCGCTGTTTCCAAAGTGGACCCCAACTTTAAGGTCAAAGACCAACCTGTCATCGTAGGTAAGGACAAGATCCTTAATATTTTAATCCCTAGTAGGTTTATCCACTAGCTTGCTCAGGCCGAGAGGTGCGATTAGGTCGAGACAGTTTTAAAGGTGTCGGTCATCAGCCTCCTTCCGGTCCCAACCCATTGTTGACAAATTAAAGTCACCGAGTGTAATATTTGAATGCCCTGTGTTAACAAAGTTCACAATAAATTCACAAAGATCAAGAATAGCATTGTCCACAGGCAAGTAGCCCAAAATGAACGTGAGTGTGCTCGTTGGCAGTGTGTGGGCTGTGCAGCACTCAGTCATCATTGATGACTCGACGACTGCCAGAAGTAACTCCACTCAAATCCCCACCTCGGATGGCCAACAAACCCCCAACTCAAACCCACCCTGGCTGGCCCAATCGCGACGCAGTACGGAGTAAAAATGTGTGTCAACAAGCATAGGATCCGTAACACTACAGTTAATCCACGACTCAACTGCAAAAAATTATATCATAACAGTTATGCATCACAAGTTCCCTAAAACATCCTAGATTCAGAATAACCACTTCGAGCATTTAATAGTATACAGACTAGGTTACGCGTAGTGAGATTTCCATCGAAGTCGCCAGTGGGGATATCCCGAGTTAAGCAGGGTGGTATTCCAAGGGAATGTGGGTTTTCAAGAGTTCGAGTTGGAGCACTCATTTTCCCTTGGCGGTAAGCTGTAATAAGTCACGTCGAGCCACCAGTGTATGATCCTTCCAGATATCTTCGTCAATTGAAACATAGGAAAACGGCTTTTCCACACACATTTGTCTTAACAGCGAATTTGTGTGCGCAATCTTCTTTATCTAGATCAATTGCAGACCTCCCTTATTTTTGGCAATAAGCCAATGATGGTAACTTTAGCGATGCGAAACTTAGCACGAATTGAAACAACAAAGTCATGAATATAGAGAGTAATCCTATTAGCTGAATCTTCGGCGTTGTCGTTTGATCCTGCGCACACAATAAAGGTTCCTGTGGGCTCTCCCCCTCGTTCAGAATAAGCTGGAGCTTTGTAGGAAGATCTTTAGCTTTTAAGCCTGGGTGTGTCCAAGTTTACGTATTAGGGTGTCTGCCTCCCCGCACCTTTTTAACATGGGAGTCACCTATTATAGATGTCTGACCTGTCCACTAGGGCATCCAATCCCGGGATTTTTTAGTCGCAAAAATCCGGGATTTTGGCTACCTAAATTCCGGGATTTACGGGATTGAAAATAGGCTAAATTCGTATAAAAATGTTATAAATTAATTTTATTTATTGTTATGAATTTAATGTTACCTTACTCTCGTCTCTAGACTCGAGTCTAACTTCTAGTAACAACATCTAAATTCTAGACCAAGCTTGGAATTGAAAAATTCTTCAGTGTCCTTGCAACACCATCAAATAAAAGGGATAAAAATTCGTCTTTGCTTACTCTGGTGTGACTACAGTGTTGTTGATGTTGTTATTCTTGTTGGGTAAATTTTGCTTTCACCTAGATAGCAAACCAATGAACGCATTTTAAAGTTTTATAGCTAAAAACGTAAGTATGATCAAGGCCCAGAGACTTTGAACGTTATTTGAATGTGACTACAATATTCTTGTTGTTGTTATCTTGTTGGAGAAATTTTGCCCACATCTAGAAATAGAACCAATGAATCGATTTTTAGAATTTTGTAGCACAGTCTACAGAGTGCAAAATGTATCACAACTAGTTTAAAAAATACTCCCATCGATTTTAAACTTTGAAAAAATAGCAGATTATTTCAAACTAGTGGAGTCGCTCGCTTCGCTCGAATCTCGCTCATTCCGCCTCGTCTCGCTCCCCTCCCCCTCCTCCCCCTCTCCTCGTTCCCCCTCCCCCCTCCTCCCCCTCTCCTCCCTCCCCCGTCTGCCCCCCCTCCCCCCCCTCTCATTTAATTTGCCGTTCGGTCGGTAGATGGCGGAGATGGCATCGTATGCAACTGCTGCTGCTGCAGACGCAGATGGCTGCTGCCTCTTTGGCTGCTGCCGATGGCTGAGTTGCGGAAGTTGTGTAATTATATAATTACTAGCGGAGTCGCTCGCTTCGCTCGCTCATTCCGCGTCGTCTCTCTCTCTTTCCCCCTCCCCTTCCCCCTCCCCTTCCGTCTCGCTTCCCCCCCCCCCCCCATTTAATTTGCCGTTCGGTCGGTAGATGGCATCGTATGATCGCGCTGCTGGACGTTGCGTTCTGGGCGCTGCAGATGCAGATGACTGCTTCGTATGTCCTGCTTGCTGCTGCTGCTGGCTGCCTTGCGGATTTAGTGTAATTATAAATATAGATATAGAAGATAAACGAAGAACATGCTACCAACTAGCTGTGCTCACTAAGTTTTCACCTGGTGAATAATTTAAACAATGAAATTATCGAACGCAACCTTCCCTGTATACATGTAGTTTTATTTTTGCTACTGTAAATAATAAGAATAAATCCCGAAATTACGGGATTAATTGAGAAAAAAAGAACCCCGAAATCCCGGGATTACAAATTTGTCTCGGTGCCCTACTGTCCACGTAGGTAACAACTTATTGAGCTCATCCACAACCTCGCTTACATTCCGTGCAAGTTCCTAATGCTTGCTTGATTTTCATCCCGATTTCTGTTGTGGGCCCCACATAATGCGTCATTACGCTCAGCGAGTCACGTGGCTCGCCCCCACTTCCCTTCACTGTATCGCCATCCATCGAACTCACGGAGACCACATCGACTTTTTTTTTTTTTTAATGAAATGCATTCTCTCTTCTAACCGATACGTTCTCGTGGATTGTATTTTTCCCGTCAACAGATTTGCTTCATTTACATTGTCGGGGGCAGTTTGCTTATCCAGGTTAGCAGAGATGATTTCGAGCATACCGTTTTCCGAAGATTTTAATTTCACTGTCACAGTGGATGCACCCGAATTGCCTAAATCAATCGCCGCACCGTAGCAGTCACGCTTATGCATGGCATGGTATGTGGAAGAACTTTTCACAATACGGATTCTTATTCCTCGTTAAGCGGGACGGAAAGCCAATGGCCTCGAGATTGGTTAAATAAATACGGATGCAAACCTATTTAAGTTGCCCTTTGGACTTGTATGGCAGACTACCTGAGCGGGGAATCGAACCCACGACCTTTAAAATCAAACGCCGAGGTCCTACCGCTGAGCCATATTGACAACGGCTCAGCGGTAGGACCACGGTCTTTGATTTCAAAGGTCATGGTTTCAATTCCGCGCTCAGGCAGTCGACACATAAATCCGAAGGGCAACGTAAATGGGTTTGCATCCGTATGATGGTATTTTAGCGGTGCGAAACTTAGCACGAATTGAAACAACAAAGTCATGAATATAGAGAGTAATCCTATTAGCTGAATCTTCGGCGTCGTCGTTTGATCCTGCGCACACAATAAAGGTTCCTGTGGGATCTCCCTCGTTCAGAATAAGCTGGGGCTTTGCAGAAAAACCTCCTCCTTATTCCTCCTTAGTTTCCTCAAGTTTTGTCACAAGTATGGAGAGGATACCTTCAGCAAATTCTTACAGAATTTTTTTCTGATAAGGAAAAACTTCGCAGACCACTGTTCGAGTAACCCTTTAAAAGCATCACATCTTCCGAGTGGGAATAGCTCTCATTTTTGCACTTATTTCCTCAAAGTCAATGTCTTTTTCAAGAAGGACTGCAGTTTTCTAATGGGTTTAAGAATTTCGAAGACAGATTATGGAGTTCTGCAAGGTCACCCCCCCCCCCCCCCCACCTTCCCGTTAAGAATCAGACTTGGATTCGGTGAACACACGGTTGGGGTACTTTGGTAAGGACGGGATATGTTTAATGGAGTCTGGATAATGTCATAGACGATTGTACGGCGATGATCTTCACTTGATCTTCGTTCTTTTTCAACAACCTTAAACAAGTCGCAGATAGCATAAATGTTCCTATTTCGAGGCCATGACCAGCCAGGAGAGCGTATTATTGTCACAGAGATGAACCAACCAATAAAAAATAAATAAAAAGTGGGATTTAACTCACACCTGGAGGATGGGAACAAGATGTCGGCCCCCACACATGAATCCAGCAATCATCGAAATGACACCAAAACACGGAAAGAGCACTTAAGCTCCTCTCAACGCAACTCGTGAGCACGGAACACTCATAGTACAGAGAAAATTTGCATGTGACGTTAGTTAATTATTGACACACGTTGCGGCCCCAAGAAGTATAGCTATATGCAGTGCTCTATTAGTGTAATGTTAGTATTCCAGTAGAGCAGCGTCAAATGACGTCATATTGCTACAAGAAAGATACCTGCAAGGGGCACTAGATTGAAATGGTGGGTTAAACAACGGCACTTCTAGTCAAGCCCGTGCTTTGAGAGTGGATTTCGTAGGCTTAAAAAACCGTTGTTTTCTCCAATCCCTTATGCTGCTAAGGTTGTAATAGGAAAATAAAGATTCCACTTGCTTAAAAATGTCAGCAACTGCCAACAAATCGATAAAAATCGCGCGTTTTAGGCCTAAGAAATCCAGTCTAATATCATTGGCTTCAGTAAGACGCTCTTTTTTTCCCCCACCAGTGCACCTTGCAGCTAACCCAGTAACTGGCCCACTATACAGTTATACGCAATAATACTATACGTCGTGTCACTGCCCTATAGTTAGTGTTCAACCGGGAAAATTCCAATCATTACAGGAAGCAAGACATTGCCAGATTTAGTCACTGCGTGTTTACGTAACGACTCGCTTTCGTATTCTCGCAGCTAGAAGCTAACAGTCATCTGAAATTCAAAAATGGTGGTAGTTTTAGCACTGCCGGCCGGCTCGTAAGGAAAATATTCAACAATGCGAGTCAGAAGCGACTGGAAAAATTGTTTCGTCAGGAGGAATTCTTTATGTTATTGTCACGGATTATAGAACTGCCAGCATTTAAGTAAACTGTATCGGACTTAGCTAATCCAGGTATAGCATTGTTACCATGCATGGCAATGACATTTCTGCCATCGCGATTAACTTCTAGCTTTGCGAGTTGTTGCGTAAATGCAGCCTTATAGCCTTTAGTCGCTGAAAGAGCTGAGTTTACTCCCTTTTAGGCCGCTAAAAATTAATTAAGTGGTTCTCGGGAGTGGTGCTGAACAAAATTTCACGCGAGCGGGCGGTGTTTTTATTTTACGTTTTATTCGTGATTTTTCCGATGCGGGCGATGGCTTTTTTTTTTTTTTTTTTTTTACCAAACAAAACGAAATCAGTAGCTTACATTTTGTTGTGGAGGATACAATAGCTATGTTTTGACGTCAGGATCAGCGTGAAAAAGTTGCATATTTAATAAAAGTCATTCTTTAGATTCAAGTTTTTAGTTGTGACATGCCTCTGAATGATCCTTAGATTCATTTCGAGGCGATCATGTGAATGGAGCAAAGAGCTGATGTGGTCATCGGATCCAGTTAATGTTTGGTGAAGTGCTGATGCGTGATCGGAATTTTTTTTGGAGACAATGTCATAAAAACACGTTTCACGCGTTTAGAAAAAGAAAAAAAAACCCATGCGTGCGCTTCCGAGAACCACGTAATTAATTTTTTAGATGCCTTAAGTGGCTTGCCAAATTCCACATGGAAGGATTTCCCATGGGAAAGGCTTATTCTGAAAGGCTTATTCTGAGCGGGCTTGTTACCCAATATCGTCTCCACTACTTACACTTCTCCACTACTTACATAATACACGACAATGTCGAGTAGGACTTTCCCAACGAGGAGAAAGTCCTATTTACTTCTCTCTTAACGTAAATAGTGGCCAAGAGTAGCTACTCAAGTGTGCGCGGCCTATCTTGAGTTCGCTGCAGAACGAAGACAGATAATCGATTGCACGTTTTTGGTAGCAGAGTGCCTTGTTGATAGCCAAAATGGTTAAAAAAAACAATGTCGTCTGTCGATTAAAGCCGCTCTCTCCAGGAAGACGTAGTCGCTCATAAAATACTTCCAAGACTCAAGAATACGTTGTGTTCTCGACGCAAACAGAGCCGTACGTACTCAACATCGATGTGTGTGGTGTAAGTAGTGGCAAAGTACGATTTTGGATAACAAACCCACCCAGAACCAACCTTCCAGGTAAACATTGCCCCTGGAGAACGCCTTGAGAATGGAACAAGCTCGAGTACAGCAAGTGCTTTTTCCATCAGGTCAAATCTGCTGACCACTTGTCTCCCCAGGGTTTCATCATCCTCCCACACCTATTCTATCGTGGGGGAGGGGGGGGGGAGTTTCATTTGGTCTTTAGTCTTACCTACCATCTTCCACTTCCATTCCCCCTTTACCTCCCAAAAACCATTGAGTGACCCCGTATAAAGCCCTAACTTATACAACAAACCCCAGCCTCTCAACTTTCGATTTCCCCCTGGCCGCGGCTTGAATTGGACTTTCGTTCGATTTCCTCCAAACCCCCCTGCGGCTGATGGAAGCAAATTCTCTGGGTCTCTAAACTTCCTTTGGCAAAGCGGTCATTCTTCAAATAATTCCATCTGTCTTTGCCATCTGTTGTAAACAATGAAAGTACATTCTCGTTCCAGTCTGGAAAATTTCGATCGGCTCACCAATGAGAATGCAAGTTATGAAATCTTTGTCGTTTCTGCTTTGTTCAAGCAAGGATTACTGTACTGGGCATTGGGTTTATCCGACCCCCCCCCCCCCAAAAAAAAAAAAAATCGGCTACATGCCTAGTCTGGACAAGCAACAAATGTATGGACGAGAAACATGTAATGTTTAGATGAAAATGTTTAAAACAATGTAGTCTAGGCTGTAACATTCGCGCTACATGGTAGGGGATTCAATCAATAACCCTCCCCCACTCTGAAAAAAAAAAAAATTTTGTCATAGTTCCCGTAAATATTGAGCATTATTTTGTTGTTAGTGCTGCACTGATTCAGGGACGATTTTACAGGAGGTGCAGGGGAGTGTCGCCCCCCACCAATGTCTGGCCAGTCGGCAAAATGGCAAATTTAATTAATACTTGTTTTTACTTGTCGGAAAACTTTTAAAACTAGCAGTTCATGCGCCTTTGCCAAAATGATAGTAAAAAATTACGTTTCCCAATCACCAGATTTAAGTGGAATCGTGTTTAAGACTCGGTTCCTCTAAGGAACTACACCGCTCCTAGATGCTTATTGCTCGAACAACATTGTAAGGTAAAGAATGTAAGGGGTACCAAACAATGATAGGGGGGCGCCCCCCCCCCCCCCCCCCCCCCCCTCCCCAGAGTAAACAACACGATATGGAAAAAATGAAAGTACCAATAGGTAGTCCATTTTATTGTAAGAATAATAATAATAATATTTGTTGCGATAGCAACGGGTCTGGCAAGGACTGGGGAGTCACTAACAGCCAGCCACAATTACATGGAAATACAGTGTACATAAAACGGCCAAGGAATGATGACAGTAAGAGGGTTGGGGACACGAATGCCTTACCACCAAGGTTAGACCTGCGAAGGACTCAAAGGCCCCCGATGGCATCGCCAAACGTGCAGGACATGGGAAGGGTGTGAAAAGTGTTAAAAGGCCCAAAATGATACAGTACAATTAAAAAATATAAACAATGCTAAAAATTGTATGCTACGGTGGATTTGTCATCACTTAAAAAAAACCAATAAATAAAAAAAATATATATATCACCATCCAGATAGAATAGGGTAGCTGGACTACCACACGCGGCCTACATTCCGTTAATAAAATATTAAAAAATGGTCTATTTTAAGAAGACGGAAGGGTTTGGGACCACCAACACAGTTCTTAAAGTGAAGAAGGGTGGGGGGGGGGGTTTAACTGGTGAGAAAAAAAAACCAATTAGATGTCCTGGAGTAATGGACGTTTCAGAAATACGTGAAGCGGTTCCTCATCAAGCAACCTACGAAAGGTCGAAACCGACAGTGCAGACACAGTCTTTACACTGAGTGCGTTCCAAATAGGAACCACGCGAACCGAGAAGAAATGCCGGCGACAGCCAAGGTTTGATGCAGGTATGGGCAATTTCCACTCGTGACCGCGTGTACAAATAAGGCCTTGTGCAGGATCGAAAAACGGAAGGTCAATGCCGATTAAATTATGGAGTATCTTGTAGTACCTTGTAGTACCTTGTAGTACGAGGTCGACTTTTATACGTCGCAGTTCAAGCAACTCCAGACCCAATCTTACAAGTCTTTCACGATAAACAATTTCCCGGAATCCAGGGAGATATTTTGTATAACGGCGCTGGACTTTCTCCATGAGGTCAATATCTTTGGCCAGGTAGGGGGACCAAGCAGGTGTAGCATATTCCAAGAAAGGACGCACAAACACCTTGAACGCCCAAATCCTGGTGGCAACACACGCAGATAAAAAAAACACCTATTGTGGGTTTACACTCATAAGCTCAATATTCAGTGTTCACTCTATTGGCATCACGAACAGCTTGAAGACGAGCAGGGTAGGAAGGCAAAAGTGACTCGAAAAAAGATCCGTGGTGAACTCAATTTTCTGAATGTGTGTGAAAATTTTGGATCCACCTTGAAGGTCAATGTTGAAAAAAGGATGTTTTCTGAACCTCTGGCAACTCGATTTAGTCGTACTAAGATGGAGGCGCTCATCGATGCTGTGCTTCGGGAAATGAAGTTCCACGCAGATGTTAGAGTGCGCTGCAGTGCAGCATCTTCCAGGGGAAGCCGTCGCGTAGGTTTTTTTTTTAATAGCTCCACTCACAGGGTGCGCATGGACTTGTGGTTGAGCTTAAAATGCGCGTGGGGACGAGCCCGACCCTGACACCAAGTTTCATAATACCCACACTGCTGGTTTTGGAGTTATTACCAAATACCCGCGCGGCCGTATCAAATACGGATCTTCTTGAGTCATCTTTTGCCTTCCTACCCTGCTCGTCTTCAAGCTGTTCGTGACGCCAGTGGAGTGAACACTGAATATTGAGCATGCGAGTTTGAACCCACAATAAAATGGGCTACCTATCGGTACTTTAATTTTTTTCCTAGCATGCTTAGTTTACTCTGGAGAGGGGGGGGGGGGG